>JAVIWB010002578.1:0-33692 GCA_031893035.1 Dermolepida albohirtum
AACTGACTTCAAAAGTGATTGTTTTTTATGTGTGTACTTATAGATTGTGACACGACTGTTACGCTGCTTCAAACCAGAACATTGTATCTCTTCTCGTTCCGAAGTTATTAGCGACCTTAGAACGCCATCAGGCAGAGCTCACATGTAGCGTTAGTCGGAAACTGACTTTCAAAAGTGATTGTTTTTTATGTGTGTACTTATAGATTGTGACACGACTGTTACGCTGCTTCAAACCAGAACATTGTATCTCTTCTCGTTCCGAAGTTATTAGCGACCTTAGAACGCCATCAGGCAGAGCTCACATGTAGCGTTAGTCGGAAACTGACTTTCAAAAGTGATTGTTTTTTATGTGTGTACTTATAGATTGTGACACGACTGTTACGCTGCTTCAAACCAGAACATTGTATCTCTTCTCGTTCCGAAGTTATTAGCGACCTTAGAACGCCATCAGGCAGAGCTCACATGTAGCGTTAGTCGGAAACTGACTTTCAAAAGTGATTGTTTTTTATGTGTGTACTTATAGATTGTGACACGACTGTTACGCTGCTTCAAACCAGAACATTGTATCTCTTCTCGTTCCGAAGTTATTAGCGACCTTAGAACGCCATCAGGCAGAGCTCACATGTAGCGTTAGTCGGAAACTGACTTTCAAAAGTGATTGTTTTTTATGTGTGTACTTATAGATTGTGACACGACTGTTACGCTGCTTCAAACCAGAACATTGTATCTCTTCTCGTTCCGAAGTTATTAGCGACCTTAGAACGCCATCAGGCAGAGCTCACATGTAGCGTTAGTCGGAAACTGACTTTCAAAAGTGATTGTTTTTTATGTGTGTACTTATAGATTGTGACACGACTGTTACGCTGCTTCAAACCAGAACATTGTATCTCTTCTCGTTCCGAAGTTATTAGCGACCTTAGAACGCCATCAGGCAGAGCTCACATGTAGCGTTAGTCGGAAACTGACTTTCAAAAGTGATTGTTTTTTATGTGTGTACTTATAGATTGTGACACGACTGTTACGCTGCTTCAAACCAGAACATTGTATCTCTTCTCGTTCCGAAGTTATTAGCGACCTTAGAACGCCATCAGGCAGAGCTCACATGTAGCGTTAGTCGGAAACTGACTTTCAAAAGTGATTGTTTTTTATGTGTGTACTTATAGATTGTGACACGACTGTTACGCTGCTTCAAACCAGAACATTGTATCTCTTCTCGTTCCGAAGTTATTAGCGACCTTAGAACGCCATCAGGCAGAGCTCACATGTAGCGTTAGTCGGAAACTGACTTTCAAAAGTGATTGTTTTTTATGTGTGTACTTATAGATTGTGACACGACTGTTACGCTGCTTCAAACCAGAACATTGTATCTCTTCTCGTTCCGAAGTTATTAGCGACCTTAGAACGCCATCAGGCAGAGCTCACATGTAGCGTTAGTCGGAAACTGACTTTCAAAAGTGATTGTTTTTTATGTGTGTACTTATAGATTGTGACACGACTGTTACGCTGCTTCAAACCAGAACATTGTATCTCTTCTCGTTCCGAAGTTATTAGCGACCTTAGAACGCCATCAGGCAGAGCTCACATGTAGCGTTAGTCGGAAACTGACTTTCAAAAGTGATTGTTTTTTATGTGTGTACTTATAGATTGTGACACGACTGTTACGCTGCTTCAAACCAGAACATTGTATCTCTTCTCGTTCCGAAGTTATTAGCGACCTTAGAACGCCATCAGGCAGAGCTCACATGTAGCGTTAGTCGGAAACTGACTTTCAAAAGTGATTGTTTTTTATGTGTGTACTTATAGATTGTGACACGACTGTTACGCTGCTTCAAACCAGAACATTGTATCTCTTCTCGTTCCGAAGTTATTAGCGACCTTAGAACGCCATCAGGCAGAGCTCACATGTAGCGTTAGTCGGAAACTGACTTTCAAAAGTGATTGTTTTTTATGTGTGTACTTATAGATTGTGACACGACTGTTACGCTGCTTCAAACCAGAACATTGTATCTCTTCTCGTTCCGAAGTTATTAGCGACCTTAGAACGCCATCAGGCAGAGCTCACATGTAGCGTTAGTCGGAAACTGACTTTCAAAAGTGATTGTTTTTTATGTGTGTACTTATAGATTGTGACACGACTGTTACGCTGCTTCAAACCAGAACATTGTATCTCTTCTCGTTCCGAAGTTATTAGCGACCTTAGAACGCCATCAGGCAGAGCTCACATGTAGCGTTAGTCGGAAACTGACTTTCAAAAGTGATTGTTTTTTATGTGTGTACTTATAGATTGTGACACGACTGTTACGCTGCTTCAAACCAGAACATTGTATCTCTTCTCGTTCCGAAGTTATTAGCGACCTTAGAACGCCATCAGGCAGAGCTCACATGTAGCGTTAGTCGGAAACTGACTTTCAAAAGTGATTGTTTTTTATGTGTGTACTTATAGATTGTGACACGACTGTTACGCTGCTTCAAACCAGAACATTGTATCTCTTCTCGTTCCGAAGTTATTAGCGACCTTAGAACGCCATCAGGCAGAGCTCACATGTAGCGTTAGTCGGAAACTGACTTTCAAAAGTGATTGTTTTTTATGTGTGTACTTATAGATTGTGACACGACTGTTACGCTGCTTCAAACCAGAACATTGTATCTCTTCTCGTTCCGAAGTTATTAGCGACCTTAGAACGCCATCAGGCAGAGCTCACATGTAGCGTTAGTCGGAAACTGACTTTCAAAAGTGATTGTTTTTTATGTGTGTACTTATAGATTGTGACACGACTGTTACGCTGCTTCAAACCAGAACATTGTATCTCTTCTCGTTCCGAAGTTATTAGCGACCTTAGAACGCCATCAGGCAGAGCTCACATGTAGCGTTAGTCGGAAACTGACTTTCAAAAGTGATTGTTTTTTATGTGTGTACTTATAGATTGTGACACGACTGTTACGCTGCTTCAAACCAGAACATTGTATCTCTTCTCGTTCCGAAGTTATTAGCGACCTTAGAACGCCATCAGGCAGAGCTCACATGTAGCGTTAGTCGGAAACTGACTTTCAAAAGTGATTGTTTTTTATGTGTGTACTTATAGATTGTGACACGACTGTTACGCTGCTTCAAACCAGAACATTGTATCTCTTCTCGTTCCGAAGTTATTAGCGACCTTAGAACGCCATCAGGCAGAGCTCACATGTAGCGTTAGTCGGAAACTGACTTTCAAAAGTGATTGTTTTTTATGTGTGTACTTATAGATTGTGACACGACTGTTACGCTGCTTCAAACCAGAACATTGTATCTCTTCTCGTTCCGAAGTTATTAGCGACCTTAGAACGCCATCAGGCAGAGCTCACATGTAGCGTTAGTCGGAAACTGACTTTCAAAAGTGATTGTTTTTTATGTGTGTACTTATAGATTGTGACACGACTGTTACGCTGCTTCAAACCAGAACATTGTATCTCTTCTCGTTCCGAAGTTATTAGCGACCTTAGAACGCCATCAGGCAGAGCTCACATGTAGCGTTAGTCGGAAACTGACTTTCAAAAGTGATTGTTTTTTATGTGTGTACTTATAGATTGTGACACGACTGTTACGCTGCTTCAAACCAGAACATTGTATCTCTTCTCGTTCCGAAGTTATTAGCGACCTTAGAACGCCATCAGGCAGAGCTCACATGTAGCGTTAGTCGGAAACTGACTTTCAAAAGTGATTGTTTTTTATGTGTGTACTTATAGATTGTGACACGACTGTTACGCTGCTTCAAACCAGAACATTGTATCTCTTCTCGTTCCGAAGTTATTAGCGACCTTAGAACGCCATCAGGCAGAGCTCACATGTAGCGTTAGTCGGAAACTGACTTTCAAAAGTGATTGTTTTTTATGTGTGTACTTATAGATTGTGACACGACTGTTACGCTGCTTCAAACCAGAACATTGTATCTCTTCTCGTTCCGAAGTTATTAGCGACCTTAGAACGCCATCAGGCAGAGCTCACATGTAGCGTTAGTCGGAATATAGATTGTGACAAGACTGTTACGCTGCTTCAAACCAGAACATTGTATCTCTTCTCGTTCCGAAGTTATTAGCGACCTTAGAACGCCATCAGGCAGAGCTCACATGTAGCGTTAGTCGGAAACTGACTTTCAAAAGTGATTGTTTTTTATGTGTGTACTTATAGATTGTGACACGACTGTTACGCTGCTTCAAACCAGAACATTGTATCTCTTCTCGTTCCGAAGTTATTAGCGACCTTAGAACGCCATCAGGCAGAGCTCACATGTAGCGTTAGTCGGAAACTGACTTTCAAAAGTGATTGTTTTTTATGTGTGTACTTATAGATTGTGACACGACTGTTACGCTGCTTCAAACCAGAACATTGTATCTCTTCTCGTTCCGAAGTTATTAGCGACCTTAGAACGCCATCAGGCAGAGCTCACATGTAGCGTTAGTCGGAAACTGACTTTCAAAAGTGATTGTTTTTTATGTGTGTACTTATAGATTGTGACACGACTGTTACGCTGCTTCAAACCAGAACATTGTATCTCTTCTCGTTCCGAAGTTATTAGCGACCTTAGAACGCCATCAGGCAGAGCTCACATGTAGCGTTAGTCGGAAACTGACTTTCAAAAGTGATTGTTTTTTATGTGTGTACTTATAGATTGTGACACGACTGTTACGCTGCTTCAAACCAGAACATTGTATCTCTTCTCGTTCCGAAGTTATTAGCGACCTTAGAACGCCATCAGGCAGAGCTCACATGTAGCGTTAGTCGGAAACTGACTTTCAAAAGTGATTGTTTTTTATGTGTGTACTTATAGATTGTGACACGACTGTTACGCTGCTTCAAACCAGAACATTGTATCTCTTCTCGTTCCGAAGTTATTAGCGACCTTAGAACGCCATCAGGCAGAGCTCACATGTAGCGTTAGTCGGAAACTGACTTTCAAAAGTGATTGTTTTTTATGTGTGTACTTATAGATTGTGACACGACTGTTACGCTGCTTCAAACCAGAACATTGTATCTCTTCTCGTTCCGAAGTTATTAGCGACCTTAGAACGCCATCAGGCAGAGCTCACATGTAGCGTTAGTCGGAAACTGACTTTCAAAAGTGATTGTTTTTTATGTGTGTACTTATAGATTGTGACACGACTGTTACGCTGCTTCAAACCAGAACATTGTATCTCTTCTCGTTCCGAAGTTATTAGCGACCTTAGAACGCCATCAGGCAGAGCTCACATGTAGCGTTAGTCGGAAACTGACTTTCAAAAGTGATTGTTTTTTATGTGTGTACTTATAGATTGTGACACGACTGTTACGCTGCTTCAAACCAGAACATTGTATCTCTTCTCGTTCCGAAGTTATTAGCGACCTTAGAACGCCATCAGGCAGAGCTCACATGTAGCGTTAGTCGGAAACTGACTTTCAAAAGTGATTGTTTTTTATGTGTGTACTTATAGATTGTGACACGACTGTTACGCTGCTTCAAACCAGAACATTGTATCTCTTCTCGTTCCGAAGTTATTAGCGACCTTAGAACGCCATCAGGCAGAGCTCACATGTAGCGTTAGTCGGAAACTGACTTTCAAAAGTGATTGTTTTTTATGTGTGTACTTATAGATTGTGACACGACTGTTACGCTGCTTCAAACCAGAACATTGTATCTCTTCTCGTTCCGAAGTTATTAGCGACCTTAGAACGCCATCAGGCAGAGCTCACATGTAGCGTTAGTCGGAAACTGACTTTCAAAAGTGATTGTTTTTTATGTGTGTACTTATAGATTGTGACAAGACTGTTACGCTGCTTCAAACCAGAACATTGTATCTCTTCTCGTTCCGAAGTTATTAGCGACCTTAGAACGCCATCAGGCAGAGCTCACATGTAGCGTTAGTCGGAAACTGACTTTCAAAAGTGATTGTTTTTTATGTGTGTACTTATAGATTGTGACACGACTGTTACGCTGCTTCAAACCAGAACATTGTATCTCTTCTCGTTCCGAAGTTATTAGCGACCTTAGAACGCCATCAGGCAGAGCTCACATGTAGCGTTAGTCGGAAACTGACTTTCAAAAGTGATTGTTTTTTATGTGTGTACTTATAGATTGTGACACGACTGTTACGCTGCTTCAAACCAGAACATTGTATCTCTTCTCGTTCCGAAGTTATTAGCGACCTTAGAACGCCATCAGGCAGAGCTTCACATGTAGCGTTAGTCGGAAACTGACTTTCAAAAGTGATTGTTTTTTATGTGTGTACTTATAGATTGTGACACGACTGTTACGCTGCTTCAAACCAGAACATTGTATCTCTTCTCGTTCCGAAGTTATTAGCGACCTTAGAACGCCATCAGGCAGAGCTCACATGTAGCGTTAGTCGGAAACTGACTTTCAAAAGTGATTGTTTTTTATGTGTGTACTTATAGATTGTGACACGACTGTTACGCTGCTTCAAACCAGAACATTGTATCTCTTCTCGTTCCGAAGTTATTAGCGACCTTAGAACGCCATCAGGCAGAGCTCACATGTAGCGTTAGTCGGAAACTGACTTTCAAAAGTGATTGTTTTTTATGTGTGTACTTATAGATTGTGACACGACTGTTACGCTGCTTCAAACCAGAACATTGTATCTCTTCTCGTTCCGAAGTTATTAGCGACCTTAGAACGCCATCAGGCAGAGCTCACATGTAGCGTTAGTCGGAAACTGACTTTCAAAAGTGATTGTTTTTTATGTGTGTACTTATAGATTGTGACACGACTGTTACGCTGCTTCAAACCAGAACATTGTATCTCTTCTCGTTCCGAAGTTATTAGCGACCTTAGAACGCCATCAGGCAGAGCTCACATGTAGCGTTAGTCGGAAACTGACTTTCAAAAGTGATTGTTTTTTATGTGTGTACTTATAGATTGTGACACGACTGTTACGCTGCTTCAAACCAGAACATTGTATCTCTTCTCGTTCCGAAGTTATTAGCGACCTTAGAACGCCATCAGGCAGAGCTCACATGTAGCGTTAGTCGGAAACTGACTTTCAAAAGTGATTGTTTTTTATGTGTGTACTTATAGATTGTGACACGACTGTTACGCTGCTTCAAACCAGAACATTGTATCTCTTCTCGTTCCGAAGTTATTAGCGACCTTAGAACGCCATCAGGCAGCGCTCACATGTAGCGTTAGTCGGAAACTGACTTTCAAAAGTGATTGTTTTTTATGTGTGTACTTATAGATTGTGACACGACTGTTACGCTGCTTCAAACCAGAACATTGTATCTCTTCTCGTTCCGAAGTTATTAGCGACCTTAGAACGCCATCAGGCAGAGCTCACATGTAGCGTTAGTCGGAAACTGACTTTCAAAAGTGATTGTTTTTTATGTGTGTACTTATAGATTGTGACACGACTGTTACGCTGCTTCAAACCAGAACATTGTATCTCTTCTCGTTCCGAAGTTATTAGCGACCTTAGAACGCCATCAGGCAGAGCTCACATGTAGCGTTAGTCGGAAACTGACTTTCAAAAGTGATTGTTTTTTATGTGTGTACTTATAGATTGTGACACGACTGTTACGCTGCTTCAAACCAGAACATTGTATCTCTTCTCGTTCCGAAGTTATTAGCGACCTTAGAACGCCATCAGGCAGAGCTCACATGTAGCGTTAGTCGGAAACTGACTTTCAAAAGTGATTGTTTTTTATGTGTGTACTTATAGATTGTGACAAGACTGTTACGCACATGTAGCGTTAGTCGGAAACTGACTTTCAAAAGTGATTGTTTTTTATGTGTGTACTTATAGATTGTGACACGACTGTTACGCTGCTTCAAACCAGAACATTGTATCTCTTCTCGTTCCGAAGTTATTAGCGACCTTAGAACGCCATCAGGCAGAGCTCACATGTAGCGTTAGTCGGAAACTGACTTTCAAAAGTGATTGTTTTTTATGTGTGTACTTATAGATTGTGACACGACTGTTACGCTGCTTCAAACCAGAACATTGTATCTCTTCTCGTTCCGAAGTTATTAGCGACCTTAGAACGCCATCAGGCAGAGCTCACATGTAGCGTTAGTCGGAAACTGACTTTCAAAAGTGATTGTTTTTTATGTGTGTACTTATAGATTGTGACACGACTGTTACGCTGCTTCAAACCAGAACATTGTATCTCTTCTCGTTCCGAAGTTATTAGCGACCTTAGAACGCCATCAGGCAGAGCTCACATGTAGCGTTAGTCGGAAACTGACTTTCAAAAGTGATTGTTTTTTATGTGTGTACTTATAGATTGTGACACGACTGTTACGCTGCTTCAAACCAGAACATTGTATCTCTTCTCGTTCCGAAGTTATTAGCGACCTTAGAACGCCATCAGGCAGAGCTCACATGTAGCGTTAGTCGGAAACTGACTTTCAAAAGTGATTGTTTTTTATGTGTGTACTTATAGATTGTGACACGACTGTTACGCTGCTTCAAACCAGAACATTGTATCTCTTCTCGTTCCGAAGTTATTAGCGACCTTAGAACGCCATCAGGCAGAGCTCACATGTAGCGTTAGTCGGAAACTGACTTTCAAAAGTGATTGTTTTTTATGTGTGTACTTATAGATTGTGACACGACTGTTACGCTGCTTCAAACCAGAACATTGTATCTCTTCTCGTTCCGAAGTTATTAGCGACCTTAGAACGCCATCAGGCAGAGCTCACATGTAGCGTTAGTCGGAAACTGACTTTCAAAAGTGATTGTTTTTTATGTGTGTACTTATAGATTGTGACACGACTGTTACGCTGCTTCAAACCAGAACATTGTATCTCTTCTCGTTCCGAAGTTATTAGCGACCTTAGAACGCCATCAGGCAGAGCTCACATGTAGCGTTAGTCGGAAACTGACTTTCAAAAGTGATTGTTTTTTATGTGTGTACTTATAGATTGTGACACGACTGTTACGCTGCTTCAAACCAGAACATTGTATCTCTTCTCGTTCCGAAGTTATTAGCGACCTTAGAACGCCATCAGGCAGAGCTCACATGTAGCGTTAGTCGGAAACTGACTTTCAAAAGTGATTGTTTTTTATGTGTGTACTTATAGATTGTGACACGACTGTTACGCTGCTTCAAACCAGAACATTGTATCTCTTCTCGTTCCGAAGTTATTAGCGACCTTAGAACGCCATCAGGCAGAGCTCACATGTAGCGTTAGTCGGAAACTGACTTTCAAAAGTGATTGTTTTTTATGTGTGTACTTATAGATTGTGACACGACTGTTACGCTGCTTCAAACCAGAACATTGTATCTCTTCTCGTTCCGAAGTTATTAGCGACCTTAGAACGCCATCAGGCAGAGCTCACATGTAGCGTTAGTCGGAAACTGACTTTCAAAAGTGATTGTTTTTTATGTGTGTACTTATAGATTGTGACACGACTGTTACGCTGCTTCAAACCAGAACATTGTATCTCTTCTCGTTCCGAAGTTATTAGCGACCTTAGAACGCCATCAGGCAGAGCTCACATGTAGCGTTAGTCGGAAACTGACTTTCAAAAGTGATTGTTTTTTATGTGTGTACTTATAGATTGTGACACGACTGTTACGCTGCTTCAAACCAGAACATTGTATCTCTTCTCGTTCCGAAGTTATTAGCGACCTTAGAACGCCATCAGGCAGAGCTCACATGTAGCGTTAGTCGGAAACTGACTTTCAAAAGTGATTGTTTTTTATGTGTGTACTTATAGATTGTGACACGACTGTTACGCTGCTTCAAACCAGAACATTGTATCTCTTCTCGTTCCGAAGTTATTAGCGACCTTAGAACGCCATCAGGCAGAGCTCACATGTAGCGTTAGTCGGAAACTGACTTTCAAAAGTGATTGTTTTTTATGTGTGTACTTATAGATTGTGACACGACTGTTACGCTGCTTCAAACCAGAACATTGTATCTCTTCTCGTTCCGAAGTTATTAGCGACCTTAGAACGCCATCAGGCAGAGCTCACATGTAGCGTTAGTCGGAAACTGACTTTCAAAAGTGATTGTTTTTTATGTGTGTACTTATAGATTGTGACACGACTGTTACGCTGCTTCAAACCAGAACATTGTATCTCTTCTCGTTCCGAAGTTATTAGCGACCTTAGAACGCCATCAGGCAGAGCTCACATGTAGCGTTAGTCGGAAACTGACTTTCAAAAGTGATTGTTTTTTATGTGTGTACTTATAGATTGTGACACGACTGTTACGCTGCTTCAAACCAGAACATTGTATCTCTTCTCGTTCCGAAGTTATTAGCGACCTTAGAACGCCATCAGGCAGAGCTCACATGTAGCGTTAGTCGGAAACTGACTTTCAAAAGTGATTGTTTTTTATGTGTGTACTTATAGATTGTGACACGACTGTTACGCTGCTTCAAACCAGAACATTGTATCTCTTCTCGTTCCGAAGTTATTAGCGACCTTAGAACGCCATCAGGCAGAGCTCACATGTAGCGTTAGTCGGAAACTGACTTTCAAAAGTGATTGTTTTTTATGTGTGTACTTATAGATTGTGACACGACTGTTACGCTGCTTCAAACCAGAACATTGTATCTCTTCTCGTTCCGAAGTTATTAGCGACCTTAGAACGCCATCAGGCAGAGCTCACATGTAGCGTTAGTCGGAAACTGACTTTCAAAAGTGATTGTTTTTTATGTGTGTACTTATAGATTGTGACACGACTGTTACGCTGCTTCAAACCAGAACATTGTATCTCTTCTCGTTCCGAAGTTATTAGCGACCTTAGAACGCCATCAGGCAGAGCTCACATGTAGCGTTAGTCGGAAACTGACTTTCAAAAGTGATTGTTTTTTATGTGTGTACTTATAGATTGTGACACGACTGTTACGCTGCTTCAAACCAGAACATTGTATCTCTTCTCGTTCCGAAGTTATTAGCGACCTTAGAACGCCATCAGGCAGAGCTCACATGTAGCGTTAGTCGGAAACTGACTTTCAAAAGTGATTGTTTTTTATGTGTGTACTTATAGATTGTGACACGACTGTTACGCTGCTTCAAACCAGAACATTGTATCTCTTCTCGTTCCGAAGTTATTAGCGACCTTAGAACGCCATCAGGCAGAGCTCACATGTAGCGTTAGTCGGAAACTGACTTTCAAAAGTGATTGTTTTTTATGTGTGTACTTATAGATTGTGACACGACTGTTACGCTGCTTCAAACCAGAACATTGTATCTCTTCTCGTTCCGAAGTTATTAGCGACCTTAGAACGCCATCAGGCAGAGCTCACATGTAGCGTTAGTCGGAAACTGACTTTCAAAAGTGATTGTTTTTTATGTGTGTACTTATAGATTGTGACACGACTGTTACGCTGCTTCAAACCAGAACATTGTATCTCTTCTCGTTCCGAAGTTATTAGCGACCTTAGAACGCCATCAGGCAGAGCTCACATGTAGCGTTAGTCGGAAACTGACTTTCAAAAGTGATTGTTTTTTATGTGTGTACTTATAGATTGTGACACGACTGTTACGCTGCTTCAAACCAGAACATTGTATCTCTTCTCGTTCCGAAGTTATTAGCGACCTTAGAACGCCATCAGGCAGAGCTCACATGTAGCGTTAGTCGGAAACTGACTTTCAAAAGTGATTGTTTTTTATGTGTGTACTTATAGATTGTGACACGACTGTTACGCTGCTTCAAACCAGAACATTGTATCTCTTCTCGTTCCGAAGTTATTAGCGACCTTAGAACGCCATCAGGCAGAGCTCACATGTAGCGTTAGTCGGAAACTGACTTTCAAAAGTGATTGTTTTTTATGTGTGTACTTATAGATTGTGACACGACTGTTACGCTGCTTCAAACCAGAACATTGTATCTCTTCTCGTTCCGAAGTTATTAGCGACCTTAGAACGCCATCAGGCAGAGCTCACATGTAGCGTTAGTCGGAAACTGACTTTCAAAAGTGATTGTTTTTTATGTGTGTACTTATAGATTGTGACACGACTGTTACGCTGCTTCAAACCAGAACATTGTATCTCTTCTCGTTCCGAAGTTATTAGCGACCTTAGAACGCCATCAGGCAGAGCTCACATGTAGCGTTAGTCGGAAACTGACTTTCAAAAGTGATTGTTTTTTATGTGTGTACTTATAGATTGTGACACGACTGTTACGCTGCTTCAAACCAGAACATTGTATCTCTTCTCGTTCCGAAGTTATTAGCGACCTTAGAACGCCATCAGGCAGAGCTCACATGTAGCGTTAGTCGGAAACTGACTTTCAAAAGTGATTGTTTTTTATGTGTGTACTTATAGATTGTGACACGACTGTTACGCTGCTTCAAACCAGAACATTGTATCTCTTCTCGTTCCGAAGTTATTAGCGACCTTAGAACGCCATCAGGCAGAGCTCACATGTAGCGTTAGTCGGAAACTGACTTTCAAAAGTGATTGTTTTTTAGGTGTGTACTTATAGATTGTGACACGACTGTTACGCTGCTTCAAACCAGAACATTGTATCTCTTCTCGTTCCGAAGTTATTAGCGACCTTAGAACGCCATCAGGCAGAGCTCACATGTAGCGTTAGTCGGAAACTGACTTTCAAAAGTGATTGTTTTTTATGTGTGTACTTATAGATTGTGACACGACTGTTACGCTGCTTCAAACCAGAACATTGTATCTCTTCTCGTTCCGAAGTTATTAGCGACCTTAGAACGCCATCAGGCAGAGCTCACATGTAGCGTTAGTCGGAAACTGACTTTCAAAAGTGATTGTTTTTTATGTGTGTACTTATAGATTGTGACACGACTGTTACGCTGCTTCAAACCAGAACATTGTATCTCTTCTCGTTCCGAAGTTATTAGCGACCTTAGAACGCCATCAGGCAGAGCTCACATGTAGCGTTAGTCGGAAACTGACTTTCAAAAGTGATTGTTTTTTATGTGTGTACTTATAGATTGTGACACGACTGTTACGCTGCTTCAAACCAGAACATTGTATCTCTTCTCGTTCCGAAGTTATTAGCGACCTTAGAACGCCATCAGGCAGAGCTCACATGTAGCGTTAGTCGGAAACTGACTTTCAAAAGTGATTGTTTTTTAGGTGTGTACTTATAGATTGTGACACGACTGTTACGCTGCTTCAAACCAGAACATTGTATCTCTTCTCGTTCCGAAGTTATTAGCGACCTTAGAACGCCATCAGGCAGAGCTCACATGTAGCGTTAGTCGGAAACTGACTTTCAAAAGTGATTGTTTTTTATGTGTGTACTTATAGATTGTGACACGACTGTTACGCTGCTTCAAACCAGAACATTGTATCTCTTCTCGTTCCGAAGTTATTAGCGACCTTAGAACGCCATCAGGCAGAGCTCACATGTAGCGTTAGTCGGAAACTGACTTTCAAAAGTGATTGTTTTTTAGGTGTGTACTTATAGATTGTGACACGACTGTTACGCTGCTTCAAACCAGAACATTGTATCTCTTCTCGTTCCGAAGTTATTAGCGACCTTAGAACGCCATCAGGCAGAGCTCACATGTAGCGTTAGTCGGAAACTGACTTTCAAAAGTGATTGTTTTTTATGTGTGTACTTATAGATTGTGACACGACTGTTACGCTGCTTCAAACCAGAACATTGTATCTCTTCTCGTTCCGAAGTTATTAGCGACCTTAGAACGCCATCAGGCAGAGCTCACATGTAGCGTTAGTCGGAAACTGACTTTCAAAAGTGATTGTTTTTTATGTGTGTACTTATAGATTGTGACACGACTGTTACGCTGCTTCAAACCAGAACATTGTATCTCTTCTCGTTCCGAAGTTATTAGCGACCTTAGAACGCCATCAGGCAGAGCTCACATGTAGCGTTAGTCGGAAACTGACTTTCAAAAGTGATTGTTTTTTATGTGTGTACTTATAGATTGTGACACGACTGTTACGCTGCTTCAAACCAGAACATTGTATCTCTTCTCGTTCCGAAGTTATTAGCGACCTTAGAACGCCATCAGGCAGAGCTCACATGTAGCGTTAGTCTGCGTTCCGAAGTTATTAGCGACCTTAGAACGCCATCAGGCAGCGCTCACATGTAGCGTTAGTCGGAAACTGACTTTCAAAAGTGATTGTTTTTTATGTGTGTACTTATAGATTGTGACACGACTGTTACGCTGCTTCAAACCAGAACATTGTATCTCTTCTCGTTCCGAAGTTATTAGCGACCTTAGAACGCCATCAGGCAGAGCTCACATGTAGCGTTAGTCGGAAACTGACTTTCAAAAGTGATTGTTTTTTATGTGTGTACTTATAGATTGTGACACGACTGTTACGCTGCTTCAAACCAGAACATTGTATCTCTTCTCGTTCCGAAGTTATTAGCGACCTTAGAACGCCATCAGGCAGCGCTCACATGTAGCGTTAGTCGGAAACTGACTTTCAAAAGTGATTGTTTTTTATGTGTGTACTTATAGATTGTGACACGACTGTTACGCTGCTTCAAACCAGAACATTGTATCTCTTCTCGTTCCGAAGTTATTAGCGACCTTAGAACGCCATCAGGCAGAGCTCACATGTAGCGTTAGTCGGAAACTGACTTTCAAAAGTGATTGTTTTTTATGTGTGTACTTATAGATTGTGACACGACTGTTACGCTGCTTCAAACCAGAACATTGTATCTCTTCTCGTTCCGAAGTTATTAGCGACCTTAGAACGCCATCAGGCAGAGCTCACATGTAGCGTTAGTCGGAAACTGACTTTCAAAAGTGATTGTTTTTTATGTGTGTACTTATAGATTGTGACACGACTGTTACGCTGCTTCAAACCAGAACATTGTATCTCTTCTCGTTCCGAAGTTATTAGCGACCTTAGAACGCCATCAGGCAGAGCTCACATGTAGCGTTAGTCGGAAACTGACTTTCAAAAGTGATTGTTTTTTATGTGTGTACTTATAGATTGTGACACGACTGTTACGCTGCTTCAAACCAGAACATTGTATCTCTTCTCGTTCCGAAGTTATTAGCGACCTTAGAACGCCATCAGGCAGAGCTCACATGTAGCGTTAGTCGGAAACTGACTTTCAAAAGTGATTGTTTTTTATGTGTGTACTTATAGATTGTGACACGACTGTTACGCTGCTTCAAACCAGAACATTGTATCTCTTCTCGTTCCGAAGTTATTAGCGACCTTAGAACGCCATCAGGCAGAGCTCACATGTAGCGTTAGTCGGAAACTGACTTTCAAAAGTGATTGTTTTTTATGTGTGTACTTATAGATTGTGACACGACTGTTACGCTGCTTCAAACCAGAACATTGTATCTCTTCTCGTTCCGAAGTTATTAGCGACCTTAGAACGCCATCAGGCAGAGCTCACATGTAGCGTTAGTCGGAAACTGACTTTCAAAAGTGATTGTTTTTTATGTGTGTACTTATAGATTGTGACACGACTGTTACGCTGCTTCAAACCAGAACATTGTATCTCTTCTCGTTCCGAAGTTATTAGCGACCTTAGAACGCCATCAGGCAGAGCTCACATGTAGCGTTAGTCGGAAACTGACTTTCAAAAGTGATTGTTTTTTATGTGTGTACTTATAGATTGTGACACGACTGTTACGCTGCTTCAAACCAGAACATTGTATCTCTTCTCGTTCCGAAGTTATTAGCGACCTTAGAACGCCATCAGGCAGCGCTCACATGTAGCGTTAGTCGGAAACTGACTTTCAAAAGTGATTGTTTTTTATGTGTGTACTTATAGATTGTGACACGACTGTTACGCTGCTTCAAACCAGAACATTGTATCTCTTCTCGTTCCGAAGTTATTAGCGACCTTAGAACGCCATCAGGCAGAGCTCACATGTAGCGTTAGTCGGAAACTGACTTTCAAAAGTGATTGTTTTTTATGTGTGTACTTATAGATTGTGACACGACTGTTACGCTGCTTCAAACCAGAACATTGTATCTCTTCTCGTTCCGAAGTTATTAGCGACCTTAGAACGCCATCAGGCAGCGCTCACATGTAGCGTTAGTCGGAAACTGACTTTCAAAAGTGATTGTTTTTTATGTGTGTACTTATAGATTGTGACACGACTGTTACGCTGCTTCAAACCAGAACATTGTATCTCTTCTCGTTCCGAAGTTATTAGCGACCTTAGAACGCCATCAGGCAGAGCTCACATGTAGCGTTAGTCGGAAACTGACTTTCAAAAGTGATTGTTTTTTATGTGTGTACTTATAGATTGTGACACGACTGTTACGCTGCTTCAAACCAGAACATTGTATCTCTTCTCGTTCCGAAGTTATTAGCGACCTTAGAACGCCATCAGGCAGCGCTCACATGTAGCGTTAGTCGGAAACTGACTTTCAAAAGTGATTGTTTTTTATGTGTGTACTTATAGATTGTGACACGACTGTTACGCTGCTTCAAACCAGAACATTGTATCTCTTCTCGTTCCGAAGTTATTAGCGACCTTAGAACGCCATCAGGCAGCGCTCACATGTAGCGTTAGTCGGAAACTGACTTTCAAAAGTGATTGTTTTTTATGTGTGTACTTATAGATTGTGACACGACTGTTACGCTGCTTCAAACCAGAACATTGTATCTCTTCTCGTTCCGAAGTTATTAGCGACCTTAGAACGCCATCAGGCAGCGCTCACATGTAGCGTTAGTCGGAAACTGACTTTCAAAAGTGATTGTTTTTTATGTGTGTACTTATAGATTGTGACACGACTGTTACGCTGCTTCAAACCAGAACATTGTATCTCTTCTCGTTCCGAAGTTATTAGCGACCTTAGAACGCCATCAGGCAGCGCTCACATGTAGCGTTAGTCGGAAACTGACTTTCAAAAGTGATTGTTTTTTATGTGTGTACTTATAGATTGTGACACGACTGTTACGCTGCTTCAAACCAGAACATTGTATCTCTTCTCGTTCCGAAGTTATTAGCGACCTTAGAACGCCATCAGGCAGAGCTCACATGTAGCGTTAGTCGGAAACTGACTTTCAAAAGTGATTGTTTTTTATGTGTGTACTTATAGATTGTGACACGACTGTTACGCTGCTTCAAACCAGAACATTGTATCTCTTCTCGTTCCGAAGTTATTAGCGACCTTAGAACGCCATCAGGCAGCGCTCACATGTAGCGTTAGTCGGAAACTGACTTTCAAAAGTGATTGTTTTTTATGTGTGTACTTATAGATTGTGACACGACTGTTACGCTGCTTCAAACCAGAACATTGTATCTCTTCTCGTTCCGAAGTTATTAGCGACCTTAGAACGCCATCAGGCAGCGCTCACATGTAGCGTTAGTCGGAAACTGACTTTCAAAAGTGATTGTTTTTTATGTGTGTACTTATAGATTGTGACACGACTGTTACGCTGCTTCAAACCAGAACATTGTATCTCTTCTCGTTCCGAAGTTATTAGCGACCTTAGAACGCCATCAGGCAGAGCTCACATGTAGCGTTAGTCGGAAACTGACTTTCAAAAGTGATTGTTTTTTATGTGTGTACTTATAGATTGTGACACGACTGTTACGCTGCTTCAAACCAGAACATTGTATCTCTTCTCGTTCCGAAGTTATTAGCGACCTTAGAACGCCATCAGGCAGCGCTCACATGTAGCGTTAGTCGGAAACTGACTTTCAAAAGTGATTGTTTTTTATGTGTGTACTTATAGATTGTGACACGACTGTTACGCTGCTTCAAACCAGAACATTGTATCTCTTCTCGTTCCGAAGTTATTAGCGACCTTAGAACGCCATCAGGCAGCGCTCACATGTAGCGTTAGTCGGAAACTGACTTTCAAAAGTGATTGTTTTTTATGTGTGTACTTATAGATTGTGACACGACTGTTACGCTGCTTCAAACCAGAACATTGTATCTCTTCTCGTTCCGAAGTTATTAGCGACCTTAGAACGCCATCAGGCAGAGCTCACATGTAGCGTTAGTCGGAAACTGACTTTCAAAAGTGATTGTTTTTTATGTGTGTACTTATAGATTGTGACACGACTGTTACGCTGCTTCAAACCAGAACATTGTATCTCTTCTCGTTCCGAAGTTATTAGCGACCTTAGAACGCCATCAGGCAGCGCTCACATGTAGCGTTAGTCGGAAACTGACTTTCAAAAGTGATTGTTTTTTATGTGTGTACTTATAGATTGTGACACGACTGTTACGCTGCTTCAAACCAGAACATTGTATCTCTTCTCGTTCCGAAGTTATTAGCGACCTTAGAACGCCATCAGGCAGCGCTCACATGTAGCGTTAGTCGGAAACTGACTTTCAAAAGTGATTGTTTTTTATGTGTGTACTTATAGATTGTGACACGACTGTTACGCTGCTTCAAACCAGAACATTGTATCTCTTCTCGTTCCGAAGTTATTAGCGACCTTAGAACGCCATCAGGCAGAGCTCACATGTAGCGTTAGTCGGAAACTGACTTTCAAAAGTGATTGTTTTTTATGTGTGTACTTATAGATTGTGACACGACTGTTACGCTGCTTCAAACCAGAACATTGTATCTCTTCTCGTTCCGAAGTTATTAGCGACCTTAGAACGCCATCAGGCAGCGCTCACATGTAGCGTTAGTCGGAAACTGACTTTCAAAAGTGATTGTTTTTTATGTGTGTACTTATAGATTGTGACACGACTGTTACGCTGCTTCAAACCAGAACATTGTATCTCTTCTCGTTCCGAAGTTATTAGCGACCTTAGAACGCCATCAGGCAGAGCTCACATGTAGCGTTAGTCGGAAACTGACTTTCAAAAGTGATTGTTTTTTATGTGTGTACTTATAGATTGTGACACGACTGTTACGCTGCTTCAAACCAGAACATTGTATCTCTTCTCGTTCCGAAGTTATTAGCGACCTTAGAACGCCATCAGGCAGAGCTCACATGTAGCGTTAGTCGGAAACTGACTTTCAAAAGTGATTGTTTTTTATGTGTGTACTTATAGATTGTGACACGACTGTTACGCTGCTTCAAACCAGAACATTGTATCTCTTCTCGTTCCGAAGTTATTAGCGACCTTAGAACGCCATCAGGCAGAGCTCACATGTAGCGTTAGTCGGAAACTGACTTTCAAAAGTGATTGTTTTTTATGTGTGTACTTATAGATTGTGACACGACTGTTACGCTGCTTCAAACCAGAACATTGTATCTCTTCTCGTTCCGAAGTTATTAGCGACCTTAGAACGCCATCAGGCAGCGCTCACATGTAGCGTTAGTCGGAAACTGACTTTCAAAAGTGATTGTTTTTTATGTGTGTACTTATAGATTGTGACACGACTGTTACGCTGCTTCAAACCAGAACATTGTATCTCTTCTCGTTCCGAAGTTATTAGCGACCTTAGAACGCCATCAGGCAGAGCTCACATGTAGCGTTAGTCGGAAACTGACTTTCAAAAGTGATTGTTTTTTATGTGTGTACTTATAGATTGTGACACGACTGTTACGCTGCTTCAAACCAGAACATTGTATCTCTTCTCGTTCCGAAGTTATTAGCGACCTTAGAACGCCATCAGGCAGAGCTCACATGTAGCGTTAGTCGGAAACTGACTTTCAAAAGTGATTGTTTTTTATGTGTGTACTTATAGATTGTGACACGACTGTTACGCTGCTTCAAACCAGAACATTGTATCTCTTCTCGTTCCGAAGTTATTAGCGACCTTAGAACGCCATCAGGCAGAGCTCACATGTAGCGTTAGTCGGAAACTGACTTTCAAAAGTGATTGTTTTTTATGTGTGTACTTATAGATTGTGACACGACTGTTACGCTGCTTCAAACCAGAACATTGTATCTCTTCTCGTTCCGAAGTTATTAGCGACCTTAGAACGCCATCAGGCAGAGCTCACATGTAGCGTTAGTCGGAAACTGACTTTCAAAAGTGATTGTTTTTTATGTGTGTACTTATAGATTGTGACACGACTGTTACGCTGCTTCAAACCAGAACATTGTATCTCTTCTCGTTCCGAAGTTATTAGCGACCTTAGAACGCCATCAGGCAGAGCTCACATGTAGCGTTAGTCGGAAACTGACTTTCAAAAGTGATTGTTTTTTATGTGTGTACTTATAGATTGTGACACGACTGTTAGGCTGCTTCAAACCAGAACATTGTATCTCTTCTCGTTCCGAAGTTATTAGCGACCTTAGAACGCCATCAGGCAGAGCTCACATGTAGCGTTAGTCGGAAACTGACTTTCAAAAGTGATTGTTTTTTATGTGTGTACTTATAGATTGTGACACGACTGTTACGCTGCTTCAAACCAGAACATTGTATCTCTTCTCGTTCCGAAGTTATTAGCGACCTTAGAACGCCATCAGGCAGCGCTCACATGTAGCGTTAGTCGGAAACTGACTTTCAAAAGTGATTGTTTTTTATGTGTGTACTTATAGATTGTGACACGACTGTTACGCTGCTTCAAACCAGAACATTGTATCTCTTCTCGTTCCGAAGTTATTAGCGACCTTAGAACGCCATCAGGCAGAGCTCACATGTAGCGTTAGTCGGAAACTGACTTTCAAAAGTGATTGTTTTTTATGTGTGTACTTATAGATTGTGACACGACTGTTACGCTGCTTCAAACCAGAACATTGTATCTCTTCTCGTTCCGAAGTTATTAGCGACCTTAGAACGCCATCAGGCAGAGCTCACATGTAGCGTTAGTCGGAAACTGACTTTCAAAAGTGATTGTTTTTTATGTGTGTACTTATAGATTGTGACACGACTGTTACGCTGCTTCAAACCAGAACATTGTATCTCTTCTCGTTCCGAAGTTATTAGCGACCTTAGAACGCCATCAGGCAGCGCTCACATGTAGCGTTAGTCGGAAACTGACTTTCAAAAGTGATTGTTTTTTATGTGTGTACTTATAGATTGTGACACGACTGTTACGCTGCTTCAAACCAGAACATTGTATCTCTTCTCGTTCCGAAGTTATTAGCGACCTTAGAACGCCATCAGGCAGAGCTCACATGTAGCGTTAGTCGGAAACTGACTTTCAAAAGTGATTGTTTTTTATGTGTGTACTTATAGATTGTGACACGACTGTTACGCTGCTTCAAACCAGAACATTGTATCTCTTCTCGTTCCGAAGTTATTAGCGACCTTAGAACGCCATCAGGCAGAGCTCACATGTAGCGTTAGTCGGAAACTGACTTTCAAAAGTGATTGTTTTTTATGTGTGTACTTATAGATTGTGACACGACTGTTACGCTGCTTCAAACCAGAACATTGTATCTCTTCTCGTTCCGAAGTTATTAGCGACCTTAGAACGCCATCAGGCAGAGCTCACATGTAGCGTTAGTCGGAAACTGACTTTCAAAAGTGATTGTTTTTTATGTGTGTACTTATAGATTGTGACACGACTGTTACGCTGCTTCAAACCAGAACATTGTATCTCTTCTCGTTCCGAAGTTATTAGCGACCTTAGAACGCCATCAGGCAGAGCTCACATGTAGCGTTAGTCGGAAACTGACTTTCAAAAGTGATTGTTTTTTATGTGTGTACTTATAGATTGTGACACGACTGTTAGGCTGCTTCAAACTGACTTTCAAAAGTGATTGTTTTTTATGTGTGTACTTATAGATTGTGACACGACTGTTACGCTGCTTCAAACCAGAACATTGTATCTCTTCTCGTTCCGAAGTTATTAGCGACCTTAGAACGCCATCAGGCAGAGCTCACATGTAGCGTTAGTCGGAAACTGACTTTCAAAAGTGATTGTTTTTTATGTGTGTACTTATAGATTGTGACACGACTGTTACGCTGCTTCAAACCAGAACATTGTATCTCTTCTCGTTCCGAAGTTATTAGCGACCTTAGAACGCCATCAGGCAGAGCTCACATGTAGCGTTAGTCGGAAACTGACTTTCAAAAGTGATTGTTTTTTATGTGTGTACTTATAGATTGTGACACGACTGTTACGCTGCTTCAAACCAGAACATTGTATCTCTTCTCGTTCCGAAGTTATTAGCGACCTTAGAACGCCATCAGGCAGAGCTCACATGTAGCGTTAGTCGGAAACTGACTTTCAAAAGTGATTGTTTTTTATGTGTGTACTTATAGATTGTGACACGACTGTTACGCTGCTTCAAACCAGAACATTGTATCTCTTCTCGTTCCGAAGTTATTAGCGACCTTAGAACGCCATCAGGCAGCGCTCACATGTAGCGTTAGTCGGAAACTGACTTTCAAAAGTGATTGTTTTTTATGTGTGTACTTATAGATTGTGACACGACTGTTACGCTGCTTCAAACCAGAACATTGTATCTCTTCTCGTTCCGAAGTTATTAGCGACCTTAGAACGCCATCAGGCAGCGCTCACATGTAGCGTTAGTCGGAAACTGACTTTCAAAAGTGATTGTTTTTTATGTGTGTACTTATAGATTGTGACACGACTGTTACGCTGCTTCAAACCAGAACATTGTATCTCTTCTCGTTCCGAAGTTATTAGCGACCTTAGAACGCCATCAGGCAGAGCTCACATGTAGCGTTAGTCGGAAACTGACTTTCAAAAGTGATTGTTTTTTATGTGTGTACTTATAGATTGTGACACGACTGTTACGCTGCTTCAAACCAGAACATTGTATCTCTTCTCGTTCCGAAGTTATTAGCGACCTTAGAACGCCATCAGGCAGCGCTCACATGTAGCGCTGCTTCAAACCAGAACATTGTATCTCTTCTCGTTCCGAAGTTATTAGCGACCTTAGAACGCCATCAGGCAGAGCTCACATGTAGCGTTAGTCGGAAACTGACTTTCAAAAGTGATTGTTTTTTATGTGTGTACTTATAGATTGTGACACGACTGTTACGCTGCTTCAAACCAGAACATTGTATCTCTTCTCGTTCCGAAGTTATTAGCGACCTTAGAACGCCATCAGGCAGAGCTCACATGTAGCGTTAGTCGGAAACTGACTTTCAAAAGTGATTGTTTTTTATGTGTGTACTTATAGATTGTGACACGACTGTTACGCTGCTTCAAACCAGAACATTGTATCTCTTCTCGTTCCGAAGTTATTAGCGACCTTAGAACGCCATCAGGCAGAGCTCACATGTAGCGTTAGTCGGAAACTGACTTTCAAAAGTGATTGTTTTTTATGTGTGTACTTATAGATTGTGACACGACTGTTACGCTGCTTCAAACCAGAACATTGTATCTCTTCTCGTTCCGAAGTTATTAGCGACCTTAGAACGCCATCAGGCAGAGCTCACATGTAGCGTTAGTCGGAAACTGACTTTCAAAAGTGATTGTTTTTTATGTGTGTACTTATAGATTGTGACACGACTGTTACGCTGCTTCAAACCAGAACATTGTATCTCTTCTCGTTCCGAAGTTATTAGCGACCTTAGAACGCCATCAGGCAGAGCTCACATGTAGCGTTAGTCGGAAACTGACTTTCAAAAGTGATTGTTTTTTATGTGTGTACTTATAGATTGTGACACGACTGTTACGCTGCTTCAAACCAGAACATTGTATCTCTTCTCGTTCCGAAGTTATTAGCGACCTTAGAACGCCATCAGGCAGAGCTCACATGTAGCGTTAGTCGGAAACTGACTTTCAAAAGTGATTGTTTTTTATGTGTGTACTTATAGATTGTGACACGACTGTTACGCTGCTTCAAACCAGAACATTGTATCTCTTCTCGTTCCGAAGTTATTAGCGACCTTAGAACGCCATCAGGCAGAGCTCACATGTAGCGTTAGTCGGAAACTGACTTTCAAAAGTGATTGTTTTTTATGTGTGTACTTATAGATTGTGACACGACTGTTACGCTGCTTCAAACCAGAACATTGTATCTCTTCTCGTTCCGAAGTTATTAGCGACCTTAGAACGCCATCAGGCAGAGCTCACATGTAGCGTTAGTCGGAAACTGACTTTCAAAAGTGATTGTTTTTTATGTGTGTACTTATAGATTGTGACACGACTGTTACGCTGCTTCAAACCAGAACATTGTATCTCTTCTCGTTCCGAAGTTATTAGCGACCTTAGAACGCCATCAGGCAGAGCTCACATGTAGCGTTAGTCGGAAACTGACTTTCAAAAGTGATTGTTTTTTATGTGTGTACTTATAGATTGTGACACGACTGTTACGCTGCTTCAAACCAGAACATTGTATCTCTTCTCGTTCCGAAGTTATTAGCGACCTTAGAACGCCATCAGGCAGAGCTCACATGTAGCGTTAGTCGGAAACTGACTTTCAAAAGTGATTGTTTTTTAGGTGTGTGTACTTATAGATTGTGACACGACTGTTACGCTGCTTCAAACCAGAACATTGTATCTCTTCTCGTTCCGAAGTTATTAGCGACCTTAGAACGCCATCAGGCAGAGCTCACATGTAGCGTTAGTCGGAAACTGACTTTCAAAAGTGATTGTTTTTTATGTGTGTACTTATAGATTGTGACACGACTGTTACGCTGCTTCAAACCAGAACATTGTATCTCTTCTCGTTCCGAAGTTATTAGCGACCTTAGAACGCCATCAGGCAGAGCTCACATGTAGCGTTAGTCGGAAACTGACTTTCAAAAGTGATTGTTTTTTATGTGTGTACTTATAGATTGTGACACGACTGTTACGCTGCTTCAAACCAGAACATTGTATCTCTTCTCGTTCCGAAGTTATTAGCGACCTTAGAACGCCATCAGGCAGAGCTCACATGTAGCGTTAGTCGGAAACTGACTTTCAAAAGTGATTGTTTTTTATGTGTGTACTTATAGATTGTGACACGACTGTTACGCTGCTTCAAACCAGAACATTGTATCTCTTCTCGTTCCGAAGTTATTAGCGACCTTAGAACGCCATCAGGCAGAGCTCACATGTAGCGTTAGTCGGAAACTGACTTTCAAAAGTGATTGTTTTTTATGTGTGTACTTATAGATTGTGACACGACTGTTACGCTGCTTCAAACCAGAACATTGTATCTCTTCTCGTTCCGAAGTTATTAGCGACCTTAGAACGCCATCAGGCAGAGCTCACATGTAGCGTTAGTCGGAAACTGACTTTCAAAAGTGATTGTTTTTTATGTGTGTACTTATAGATTGTGACACGACTGTTACGCTGCTTCAAACCAGAACATTGTATCTCTTCTCGTTCCGAAGTTATTAGCGACCTTAGAACGCCATCAGGCAGAGCTCACATGTAGCGTTAGTCGGAAACTGACTTTCAAAAGTGATTGTTTTTTATGTGTGTACTTATAGATTGTGACACGACTGTTACGCTGCTTCAAACCAGAACATTGTATCTCTTCTCGTTCCGAAGTTATTAGCGACCTTAGAACGCCATCAGGCAGAGCTCACATGTAGCGTTAGTCGGAAACTGACTTTCAAAAGTGATTGTTTTTTATGTGTGTACTTATAGATTGTGACACGACTGTTACGCTGCTTCAAACCAGAACATTGTATCTCTTCTCGTTCCGAAGTTATTAGCGACCTTAGAACGCCATCAGGCAGAGCTCACATGTAGCGTTAGTCGGAAACTGACTTTCAAAAGTGATTGTTTTTTATGTGTGTACTTATAGATTGTGACACGACTGTTACGCTGCTTCAAACCAGAACATTGTATCTCTTCTCGTTCCGAAGTTATTAGCGACCTTAGAACGCCATCAGGCAGAGCTCACATGTAGCGTTAGTCGGAAACTGACTTTCAAAAGTGATTGTTTTTTATGTGTGTACTTATAGATTGTGACACGACTGTTACGCTGCTTCAAACCAGAACATTGTATCTCTTCTCGTTCCGAAGTTATTAGCGACCTTAGAACGCCATCAGGCAGAGCTCACATGTAGCGTTAGTCGGAAACTGACTTTCAAAAGTGATTGTTTTTTATGTGTGTACTTATAGATTGTGACACGACTGTTACGCTGCTTCAAACCAGAACATTGTATCTCTTCTCGTTCCGAAGTTATTAGCGACCTTAGAACGCCATCAGGCAGAGCTCACATGTAGCGTTAGTCGGAAACTGACTTTCAAAAGTGATTGTTTTTTATGTGTGTACTTATAGATTGTGACACGACTGTTACGCTGCTTCAAACCAGAACATTGTATCTCTTCTCGTTCCGAAGTTATTAGCGACCTTAGAACGCCATCAGGCAGAGCTCACATGTAGCGTTAGTCGGAAACTGACTTTCAAAAGTGATTGTTTTTTATGTGTGTACTTATAGATTGTGACACGACTGTTACGCTGCTTCAAACCAGAACATTGTATCTCTTCTCGTTCCGAAGTTATTAGCGACCTTAGAACGCCATCAGGCAGAGCTCACATGTAGCGTTAGTCGGAAACTGACTTTCAAAAGTGATTGTTTTTTATGTGTGTACTTATAGATTGTGACACGACTGTTACGCTGCTTCAAACCAGAACATTGTATCTCTTCTCGTTCCGAAGTTATTAGCGACCTTAGAACGCCATCAGGCAGAGCTCACATGTAGCGTTAGTCGGAAACTGACTTTCAAAAGTGATTGTTTTTTATGTGTGTACTTATAGATTGTGACACGACTGTTACGCTGCTTCAAACCAGAACATTGTATCTCTTCTCGTTCCGAAGTTATTAGCGACCTTAGAACGCCATCAGGCAGAGCTCACATGTAGCGTTAGTCGGAAACTGACTTTCAAAAGTGATTGTTTTTTATGTGTGTACTTATAGATTGTGACACGACTGTTACGCTGCTTCAAACCAGAACATTGTATCTCTTCTCGTTCCGAAGTTATTAGCGACCTTAGAACGCCATCAGGCAGAGCTCACATGTAGCGTTAGTCGGAAACTGACTTTCAAAAGTGATTGTTTTTTATGTGTGTACTTATAGATTGTGACACGACTGTTACGCTGCTTCAAACCAGAACATTGTATCTCTTCTCGTTCCGAAGTTATTAGCGACCTTAGAACGCCATCAGGCAGAGCTCACATGTAGCGTTAGTCGGAAACTGACTTTCAAAAGTGATTGTTTTTTATGTGTGTACTTATAGATTGTGACACGACTGTTACGCTGCTTCAAACCAGAACATTGTATCTCTTCTCGTTCCGAAGTTATTAGCGACCTTAGAACGCCATCAGGCAGAGCTCACATGTAGCGTTAGTCGGAAACTGACTTTCAAAAGTGATTGTTTTTTATGTGTGTACTTATAGATTGTGACACGACTGTTACGCTGCTTCAAACCAGAACATTGTATCTCTTCTCGTTCCGAAGTTATTAGCGACCTTAGAACGCCATCAGGCAGAGCTCACATGTAGCGTTAGTCGGAAACTGACTTTCAAAAGTGATTGTTTTTTATGTGTGTACTTATAGATTGTGACACGACTGTTACGCTGCTTCAAACCAGAACATTGTATCTCTTCTCGTTCCGAAGTTATTAGCGACCTTAGAACGCCATCAGGCAGAGCTCACATGTAGCGTTAGTCGGAAACTGACTTTCAAAAGTGATTGTTTTTTATGTGTGTACTTATAGATTGTGACACGACTGTTACGCTGCTTCAAACCAGAACATTGTATCTCTTCTCGTTCCGAAGTTATTAGCGACCTTAGAACGCCATCAGGCAGAGCTCACATGTAGCGTTAGTCGGAAACTGACTTTCAAAAGTGATTGTTTTTTATGTGTGTACTTATAGATTGTGACACGACTGTTACGCTGCTTCAAACCAGAACATTGTATCTCTTCTCGTTCCGAAGTTATTAGCGACCTTAGAACGCCATCAGGCAGAGCTCACATGTAGCGTTAGTCGGAAACTGACTTTCAAAAGTGATTGTTTTTTATGTGTGTACTTATAGATTGTGACACGACTGTTACGCTGCTTCAAACCAGAACATTGTATCTCTTCTCGTTCCGAAGTTATTAGCGACCTTAGAACGCCATCAGGCAGAGCTCACATGTAGCGTTAGTCGGAAACTGACTTTCAAAAGTGATTGTTTTTTATGTGTGTACTTATAGATTGTGACACGACTGTTACGCTGCTTCAAACCAGAACATTGTATCTCTTCTCGTTCCGAAGTTATTAGCGACCTTAGAACGCCATCAGGCAGAGCTCACATGTAGCGTTAGTCGGAAACTGACTTTCAAAAGTGATTGTTTTTTATGTGTGTACTTATAGATTGTGACACGACTGTTACGCTGCTTCAAACCAGAACATTGTATCTCTTCTCGTTCCGAAGTTATTAGCGACCTTAGAACGCCATGAGGCAGAGCGTTCACATGTAGCGTTAGTCGGAAACTGACTTTCAAAAGTGATTGTTTTTTATGTGTGTACTTATAGATTGTGACACGACTGTTACGCTGCTTCAAACCAGAACATTGTATCTCTTCTCGTTCCGAGATTATTAGCGACCTTAGAACGCCGGCAGAGCTCACATGTAGCGTTAGTCGGAAACTGACTTTCAAAAGTGATTGTTTTTTATGTGTGTACTTATAGATTGTGACACGACTGTTACGCTGCTTCAAACCAGAACATTGTATCTCTTCTCGTTCCGAAGTTATTAGCGACCTTAGAACGCCATCGGCAGCGCTCACATGTAGCGTTAGTCGGAAACTGACTTTCAAAAGTGATTGTTTTTTATGTGTGTACTTATAGATTGTGACACGACTGTTACGCTGCTTCAAACCAGAACATTGTATCTCTTCTCGTTCCGAAGTTATTAGCGACCTTAGAACGCCATCAGGCAGAGCTCACATGTAGCGTTAGTCGGAAACTGACTTTCAAAAGTGATTGTTTTTTAGGTGTTTACTTATAGATTGTGACACGACTGTTACGCTGCTTCAAACCAGAACATTGTATCTCTTCTCGTTCCGAAGTTATTAGCGACCTTAGAACGCCATCAGGCAGAGCTCACATGTAGCGTTAGTCGGAAACTGACTTTCAAAAGTGATTGCTTTTTATGTGTGTACTTATAGATTGTGACACGACTGTTACGCTGCTTCAAACCAGAACATTGTATCTCTTCTCGTTCCGAAGTTATTAGCGACCTTAGAACGCCATCAGGCAGAGCTCACATGTAGCGTTAGTCGGAAACTGACTTTCAAAAGTGATTGTTTTTTATGTGTGTACTTATAGATTGTGACACGACTGTTAGGCTGCTTCAAACCAGAACATTGTATCTCTTCTCGTTCCGAAGTTATTAGCGACCTTAGAACGCCATCAGGCAGAGCTCACATGTAGCGTTAGTCGGAAACTGACTTTCAAAAGTGATTGTTTTTTATGTGTGTACTTATAGATTGTGACACGACTGTTAGGCTGCTTCAAACCAGAACATTGTATCTCTTCTCGTTCCGAAGTTATTAGCGACCTTAGAACGCCATCAGGCAGAGCTCACATGTAGCGTTAGTCGGAAACTGACTTTCAAAAGTGATTGTTTTTTATGTGTGTACTTATAGATTGTGACACGACTGTTACGCTGCTTCAAACCAGAACATTGTATCTCTTCTCGTTTCGAAGTTATTAGCGACCTTAGAACGCCATCAGGCAGAGCTCACATGTAGCGTTAGTCGGAAACTGACTTTCAAAAGTGATTGTTTTTTATGTGTGTACTTATAGATTGTGACAAGACTGTTACGCTGCTTCAAACCAGACAAACATTGTATCTCTTCTCGTTCCGAAGTTATTAGCGACCTTAGAACGCCATCAGGCAGAGCTCACATGTAGCGTTAGTCGGAAACTGACTTTCAAAAGTGATTGTTTTTTATGTGTGTACTTATAGATTGTGACACGACTGTTACGCTGCTTCAAACCAGAACATTGTATCTCTTTCGTTCCGAAGTTATTAGCGACCTTAGAACGCCATCAGGCAGAGCTCACATGTAGCGTTAGTCGGAAACTGACTTTCAAAAGTGTTTGTTTTTTATGTGTGTACTTATAGATTGTGACACGACTGTTACGCTGCTTCAAACCAGAAAATTGTATCTCTTCTCGTTCCGAAGTTATTAGCGACCTTAGAACGCCATCAGGCAGAGCTCACATGTAGCGTTAGTCGGAAACTGACTTTCAAAAGTGATTGTTTTTTATGTGTGTACTTATAGATTGTGACACGACTGTTACGCTGCTTCAAACCAGAACATTGTATCTCTTCTCGTTCCGAAGTTATTAGCGACCTTAGAACGCCATCAGGCAGAGCTCACATGTAGCGTTAGTCGGAAACTGACTTTCAAAAGTGATTGTTTTTTATGTGTGTACTTATAGATTGTGACACGACTGTTACGCTGCTTCAAACCAGAACATTGTATCTCTTCTCGTTCCGAAGTTATTAGCGACCTTATAACGCCATCAGGCAGCGCTCACATGTAGCGTTAGTCGGAAACTGACTTTCAAAAGTGATTGTTTTTTATGTGTTGTACTTATAGATTGTGACACGACTGTTACGCTGCTTCAAACCAGAACATTGTATCTCTTCTCGTTCCGAAGTTATTAGCGACCTTAGAACGCCATCAGGCAGAGCTCACATGTAGCGTTAGTCGGAAACTGACTTTCAAAAGTGATTGTTTTTTATGTGTGTACTTATAGATTGTGACACGACTGTTACGCTGCTTCAAACCAGAACATTGTATCTCTTCTCGTTCCGAAGTTATTAGCGACCTTAGAACGCCATCAGGCAGCGCTCACATGTAGCGTTAGTCGGAAACTGACTTTCAAAAGTGATTGTTTTTTATGTGTGTACTTATAGATTGTGACACGACTGTTACGCTGCTTCAAACCAGAACATTGTATCTCTTCTTGTTCCGAAGTTATTAGCGACCTTAGAACGCCATCAGGCAGAGCTCACATGTAGCGTTAGTCGGAAACTGACTTTCAAAAGTGATTGTTTTTTATGTGTGTACTTATAGATTGTGACACGACTGTTACGCTGCTTCAAACCAGAACATTGTATCTCTTCTCGTTCCGAAGTTATTAGCGACCTTAGAAAGCCATCAGGCAGAGCTCACATGTAGCGTTAGTCGGAAACCGACTTTCAAAAGTGATTGTTTTTTATGTGTGTACTTATAGATTGTGACACGACTGTTACGCTGCTTCAAACCAGAACATTGTATCTCTTCTCGTTCCGAAGTTATTAGCGACCTTAGAACGCCATCAGGCAGAGCTCACATGTAGCGTTAGTCGGAAACTGACTTTCAAAAAGTGATTGTTTTTTATGTGTGTACTTATAGATTGTGACACGACTGTTACGCTGCTTCAAACCAGAACATTGTATCTCTTCTCGTTCCGAAGTTATTAGCGACCTTAGAACGCCATCAGGCAGAGCTCACATGTAGCGTTAGTCGGAAACTGACTTTCAAAAGTGATTGTTTTTTATGTGTGTACTTATAGATTGTGACACGACTGTTACGCTGCTTCAAACCAGAACATTGTATCTCTTCTCGTTCCGAAGTTATTAGCGACCTTAGAACGCCATCAGGCAGAGCTCACATGTAGCGTTAGTCGGAAACTGACTTTCAAAAGTCATTGTTTTTTATGTGTGTACTTATAGATTGTGACACGACTGTTACGCTGCTTCAAACCAGAACATTGTATCTCTTCTCGTTCCGAAGTTATTAGCGACCTTAGAACGCCATCAGGCAGCGCTCACATGTAGCGTTAGTCGGAAACTGACTTTCAAAAGTGATTGTTTTTTATGTGTGTACTTATAGATTGTGACACGACTGTTACGCTGCTTCAAACCAGAACATTGTATCTCTTCTCGTTCCGAAGTTATTAGCGACCTTAGAACGCCATCAGGCAGAGCTCACATGTAGCGTTAGTCGGAAACTGACTTTCAAAAGTGATTGTTTTTTATGTGTGTACTTATAGATTGTGACACGACTGTTACGCTGCTTCAAACCAGAACATTGTATCTCTTCTCGTTCCGAAGTTATTAGCGACCTTATAACGCCATCAGGCAGCGCTCACATGTAGCGTTAGTCGGAAACTGACTTTCAAAAGTGATTGTTTTTTATGTGTGTACTTATAGATTGTGACACGACTGTTACGCTGCTTCAAACCAGAACATTGTATCTCTTCTCGTTCCGAAGTTATTAGCGACCTTAGAACGCCATCAGGCAGAGCTCACATGTAGCGTTAGTCGGAAACTGACTTTCAAAAGTGATTGTTTTTTATGTGTGTACTTATAGATTGTGACACGACTGTTACGCTGCTCAAACCAGAACATTGTATCTCTTCTCGTTCCGAAGTTATTAGCGACCTTAGAACGCCATCAGGCAGCGCTCACATGTAGCGTTAGTCGGAAACTGACTTTCAAAAGTGATTGTTTTTTATGTGTGTACTTATAGATTGTGACACGACTGTTACGCTGCTTCAAACCAGAACATTGTATCTCTTCTCGTTCCGAAGTTATTAGCGACCTTAGAACGCCATCAGGCAGAGCTCACATGTAGCGTTAGTCGGAAACTGACTTTCAAAAGTGATTGTTTTTTATGTGTGTACTTATAGATTGTGACACGACTGTTACGCTGCTTCAAACCAGAACATTGTATCTCTTCTCGTTCCGAAGTTATTAGCGACCTTAGAACGCCATCAGGCAGAGCTCACATGTAGCGTTAGTCGGAAACTGACTTTCAAAAGTGATTGTTTTTTCTGTGTGTACTTATAGATTGTGACACGACTGTTACGCTGCTTCAAACCAGAACATTGTATCTCTTCTCGTTCCGAAGTTATTAGCGACCTTAGAACGCCATCAGGCAGAGCTACACGACTGTTAGGCTGCTTCAAACCAGAACATTGTATCTCTTCTCGTTCCGAAGTTATTAGCGACCTTAGAACGCCATCAGGCAGAGCTCACATGTAGCGTTAGTCGGAAACTGACTTTCAAAAGTGATTGTTTTTTATGTGTGTACTTATAGATTGTGACACGACTGTTACGCTGCTTCAAACCAGAACATTGTATCTCTTCTCGTTCCGAAGTTATTAGCGACCTTAGAACGCCATCAGGCAGAGCTCACATGTAGCGTTAGTCGGAAACTGACTTTCAAAAGTGATTGTTTTTTATGTGTGTACTTATAGATTGTGACACGACTGTTACGCTGCTTCAAACCAGAACATTGTATCTCTTCTCGTTCCGAAGTTATTAGCGACCTTAGAACGCCATCAGGCAGAGCTCACATGTAGCGTTAGTCGGAAACTGACTTTCAAAAGTGATTGTTTTTTATGTGTGTACTTATAGATTGTGACACGACTGTTACGCTGCTTCAAACCAGAACATTGTATCTCTTCTCGTTCCGAAGTTATTAGCGACCTTAGAACGCCATCAGGCAGAGCTCACATGTAGCGTTAGTCGGAAACTGACTTTCAAAAGTGATTGTTTTTTATGTGTGTACTTATAGATTGTGACACGACTGTTACGCTGCTTCAAACCAGAACATTGTATCTCTTCTCGTTCCGAAGTTATTAGCGACCTTAGAACGCCATCAGGCAGAGCTCACATGTAGCGTTAGTCGGAAACTGACTTTCAAAAGTGATTGTTTTTTATGTGTGTACTTATAGATTGTGACACGACTGTTAGGCTGCTTCAAAGTTATTAGCGACCTTAGAACGCCATCAGGCAGCGCTCACATGTAGCGTTAGTCGGAAACTGACTTTCAAAAGTGATTGTTTTTTATGTGTGTACTTATAGATTGTGACACGACTGTTACGCTGCTTCAAACCAGAACATTGTATCTCTTCTCGTTCCGAAGTTATTAGCGACCTTAGAACGCCATCAGGCAGAGCTCACATGTAGCGTTAGTCGGAAACTGACTTTCAAAAGTGATTGTTTTTTATGTGTGTACTTATAGATTGTGACTGTGAAGTTATTCCAACCAGAGCTCACAT
>JAVIWB010002579.1:0-34971 GCA_031893035.1 Dermolepida albohirtum
AAATGAAACCTATGAATCAATATTTCCCAACCTTAAAGGTAACACTTGTATTGTACTGTCTCCGTTAAACACATAGTTTTTATTTTTACAATAAAGATGATCTCATAACTGTCTAATTCACAATACTTGTGCTTGTACATGGTAAACCGTGTAACTCGAGGTTACACATAGCATGTAACAGAAGATGTCTTTTTTCAACTTCCTTATCAATCGCTTGCTAAATTTGCCACAACAGTGAGATACGAAAGAGAATTAGATTTTATTAAGAACATTATGAGATATAATAGTTTTGATTCGAAAATAATCATGATATTAATAAAAAGAAAAACAAGCTTAAAAAAAGACAATCAGTGATATCATTTGCTGGTTACCTCAAAATAATTGCGATGAACAATTTATATCCATACCGTTTCACCAAGTTACAAAAAATAAGGTTTTTAAGGAAAGCAGATTTCAAGTTACGTCTCGGTCTAGAAGCGCTATAGAATCTCTTTTAGGAAGTGCGAAAGATAAAGTCGAGGTGTATCAGCAATCCGGGATTTATGAAATAAATTACTGTAGTTGTGACAAAAAATACAACGATCAAACGAAACGCTCAACATTAATCCGATATAAGACAAGAACATATATCGCACACCTAGTGTAGTAAGCCTGAGAAATTCAGTTTAACGAAACATGTGTTATAAAATACTCATAGTGTATCATAGTGAAAACCATGATATAATATTCTACGTTCCTGGAAGACATTATCTTTAAAAATGTTTGTAAGTGATTGCGGGCGCGTATTATAATGCAATTGTTAATTAGTTAGAAAATAGTGACTTATAGGTTCCATCTGAACGCTTTTAGGTTCTCGGATTTGCGAAATTTTTTTTATTTGTTGTTATATACATACAGTGTGTATCAGCCAAATGGAATAAATTCGATAATAATTAAATGGAAGGGTGTTCGAAAAAACGCTCGGACACGTCGATTGGGATTTTTAGTTGCGTATTTTTTTAAATAAAAAGTTTATATACAGGGTATGTCATGTAAAAGTGGTCAATACTAACTTTCTTATTTTAAATGCAACACCCTGTCAAAATATAAATTTTTGGATTCTTTAGAAAATTCCAGACATAACAATGTCCTATACCTATCTTCGACTATTTCGGAAATATTGTATTAAATATTTTTAGATTAATTTGAAAAATTTTTGATAATGTAAAAAATAACAAGAAAACATTAATGTTTCGGAAATACGCAAACGTCTTGACAACATCCTAATCTTAAATAAAATTTTTTTCTAACGTTGCTCAACATCTCAGGTGTGACCGATCTAATCGCAACTATTATTCGTCTTCTTAAGTCAGCTAAGTCGAGGGGTTTAGTTTTGTATACTATACTCTTGACATATACCCATAAGAAGAAGTCTAATGGCGTTAGATCAGGGGATCGTGCTGGCCATTCCATCGATCCTCGCCTACCTATCCACCGATTCGGGAATATTTGGTTGAGGTACTGCCGGACATTGATTTGGTAATGGGGTGGTGCTCCATCTTGCTGGAACCACATCGTATTTGCTGGAACTTGTGGGTTTGCTAGATCAGGATATAAGTTTGTCAAAGCTGGCACGAGATTATTTTGAAGCAATGCTAAATAATTGTCGCCATTCAAATTTCCATCAATGAAAAAAGGACCTACGATATGATCTCCAACAATTCCTGCCCAAACATTAACCTTCTCAGGGTATTGCGTATGTTCTTCCCTCATCCAGTGAGGATTTTTCCTGGACCAATAGCGGCAATTTTGACGATTAGCATGACCGTGAAGCATAAAGGTACACTCATCAGAAAATAAAGTACGTTCTAATTGACTCACATTGTTATCTAACCTTGTCATCATTTGTTCACAAAAATACGTTCTCCTATCAAAGTCGTCTTCCATGAGCTCCTGAGTTGGTATAATTTTATAGGAATGCATTTTATTTTCTTTTAATGTGCGAGTAATCGATGAATGGCAAACATCGAACTTTGACGCTGCTTGTCTACTAGAAGTATTCGGGTTTTCTTCAAACTCAAGCACAATATCCAGTTTGGTATCATTACTTACTGCATTCGCAGCTGCTTTTTTTATTTGCCTTACATGTCCAAACTCGCGAAACTGCTTTTCTATTTTACTAATTGTTCCTTGGGATATAGGCGGCAAATTTGGAAATTTCTCATGAAATAAGTGAGCAACTTCCATTTGTGTCCGTGTGTTATCTCCATAAACAAACATCTGCAGAATTGTTATTTTGTGAATTTCTGTTAAATGAACCATTTTGCTGAAATGTAGTTAACGAAATTCAAACAGTTATGACACTGACAACACTATGACAGTGACAACACTTTGCTAAGGCAAGGTATTTTAAAACGAAGTACAAGTACAATTAAAGATTTTCACTTAATAGTTCGGTAAACAAACTATTATGTGAAAATCTTATTTTAATTGTAAACAAAATTATTAATCTGAAAACATTTAATATTTCCGAAACAGTCGAAGATAGCTATAGGACATTGTACATGAAATATGTCCTAAAGAATCCAAAAATTTAATATTTGACAGGATGTTGCATTTAAAATAAGAAAGTTAGTATTTACCACTTTTACATGACACACCCTGTATATAAACTTCTTATTTAAAAAAATACACCCTTCCATTTAATTGTTATCTAATTTATTCCATTTGGCTGATACACACTGTATAAAAAAATTGAATGCAAAAGGGGTATCGAAAATGTACAAACCTTAAAAAAAAGAGAATCGAAAACAAAACTCTTGGTGTACGAAAACTAAAATACAATAGGAAATTATAAAAACAAGTCCTCGTCGCAACGCAATCTCAAGGTACTATGTATTTGCTCATAGATATGATATTACTATCACTTTTTTAAATGGGACTTATTCTAATCTATTACATTAAGAAAGGCTATGGTTATGGTTAACTTTTAGACTTCCAACAATACAAATTGTACGCAGGTTGCTTCAAAAAGTTTGCGGTACAGCTACTTCTCGTAAGGTGGCGCTGTCGGAAATATTTTTGTTGTATTTTCTGAGACTTTTTAGTCCGAATAGTATTTGCAGTGAAAAATGCAATTAACGCGTGAAAATTTTCGAGCCATGATTTTCTACGATTTTAAAAACGGTTTCTCTCGACAAGAGTGTTCGCAAAAAATCAAGTGATTGTTTGGCGATAAAGCACCATGCTTGGCGACTATTGAACGGTGTACAACGAGTTCCAGCGTGGACGTGTTTCGCTCAAAGACGAGCATCATGAGGGAAAGCCTACCACTGCGGTAACTCCAGAAAACATGATAAAGATAGACAACCACTGCACATACAAAGATATTCGGGCATCATTGGACATAGGTTGACCCAAATATGAACTATACTGCATGATTATCTTACTGTCAGAAAGCTTTGTGCTCGATGGATGCCACGCAATTTAGCGGAGGTTTTTAAAAAAACGCGTATGGATTTGTCGAACAAAATCAGTCTACGACGTCGTTGCAGGTGACGAAGGTTGGATTTATTGTTATGAGCTAGAAAGCGACAATCGGGTGAATTTGGCAAGAAAATTTTGGCTTCCTCTCTCGAACGCACCGGTTACCTAGCTACTATTAGGCTAGAGGATTGTCGCACAGTCAATGCTGAATGGTATACAACCATTTGCTTGTCAACTGTGTTTTAAAAGATGCGCGAGAAACGACCAAGAGGACGAATATGTATAATGCATCTCAGACATCAGAGTTTTTAGCCGTTTCACGAACAGAATTGATGACATGTGCCTTATAGTTCCGACTTGGCACCTTGCGACTTCTTTTTATTCGCATACATAAAAGGCAAAATGCGTGAACTGAAACTTAATACCCCGGAAGCGACTGTGGAAGCCTACAAAAACTTCGTATCTGAGGTGACTGAAGAATAATGGGTCCAATGTTTTGAGAAATGATTCCACCGAATGCAGAAGTACATAGATCATAAAGACGAATATTTTAAAAAACAATAAACAAAATTGGTTAAAATAATTTATTTTTTCTGTATCATCCGTATCCTACGTATTTTCTGGATCTATTCCACATAGATTCTCCCAAAATTAGATATATACTTTTGTAAAAAAGTGACAAAAAAGTTATGTGTGCTCTACATTTGTAGTTTGTAAAACTTAAGCAATATTTTCCAAAAGAAAGTTGATGCAATGGATCGTAACAATAAAAGATATCAAAAAATTAAAAATAATTTTTATTGGAAAGTGATCGAAAATAGAGATCGGCTATCATATAACCAAGAGCCAAAATAAATAAAATATTTGGAAAGAAGGAAATAATAAAATTAGATATATTGAGAGAATCTGTTTGACTAATACGTAATTAAAACTATATAAACAGTAATGGAAATAGTGGCTTGTGGATATTGTGGGTTAAAATAGGCAAAATTAACAAAGACCTTTATTTGTGACTAACCAAAATAAATATAATATAAAAGCTATATAAAATAATTTTAATATTAAAATCAATCATTATTACTTGATGGAATTGGGTAGCACACCAAAATTGGCGAAATGAAATAGATATTGCTTATTTGAAAAATTTAATTAAAAATTTCCGTATTTGTATAAATAAATATCAGCGATCGAGCATTCAATAATTTATAATATTAAAATCTAACGAAACCTATATTATATTATTCACATTTTTAGATTACGTTTTTGCAGAATACAATCAAGTTTACGAGAACTACTCAATGAGACGCGGGAGAAACACCTTTATTTAATTCTAGATTATTTTTTATTTAATTTTGGATGAGTGCACTTCCTTTAAAATTCGTATCCAGTGTGAATTCATTTAACTATAATATATAGAAATGTCCATATTTTAATAATTTAAATAATTTATTTCAATTTCTCTTGTTCTTTTGTGTTAGCATGAGTTATTATTTTTACTTTTTTTGGTTTTTAATTTTAATTTGATGTATATGTAGGAAAATTAATAATGTAGTAAAATTAACAAATGAGAAGACGCAGACAGAAGAAATAAAAATGCTATTGGAAAGTGAAAAAGTAATAATGAAAAAGGCTTAGAAAAAAGATAGAATAGTACAAAATCTTAGCAAAATAGGTAATAATTAGATTGATGACATCGACAAAAGCGAAGGTAGAGAAAAATATGAATAAAGGAAAGTAGACAGGAATACTTATCCCAGGGGAGGCAGATATCTGGAAATAAAAAGAAAAATATTGCAGTAAATTGAGCCTTTTACGTCGAAAGACTTTTGAATAATAAAAATCTTTCGAAGAAAAACAGGATGAGTATATATTACACCATGTACACTTGTAATGTATTCAGCAGAAACAATGATAATTACCAAACAATGAGGAAGAATTTAACAATATTAGAACGGAAATTATTAAAAACACTAACCGGTCCGATAAAACTAACAGAATATGAAATTAAACCCGGAACAAATTGCAACAAGAAATTAAAGGTGAAGATATAGTGAGAAAAATAAAGTCTTATAAAATAAAATGGTTGAGAAATATGTACATAGGGAGCTGGAAACCTAGTAGAAGGAAAAGAAGAGGTAAACCTAAGTCCAGATGGTTGGACGAACTACTGTATCTCGGAAGAACAGGTTTTAATAACTGGCAAGAAAGAAAGACAAAAGATAGAAAAGCATATGATGCCGTTTTTCATTTGTATCTATCGAATGAACAACTGCATAAAATAATTTAAAATTTGAAGAGAATTTCTACTAACAATATTGGAGTGTTTCGAGTAGTATTTTTTATATAAAATATCTTAACAATTTTTTAAGGGAACATGAAAATAGAAACTGTAGGAAATAGATAATTCTCGTTTATATTGTAGTTCTTCAACTAAGTGTTTATTTCCCTGCTGAATATTTTTCTGTATTTTCTAAGTGAAAAACAAAAGACGAACAATTTTTTAAGGAAAAATTAGAAGATATTACAGTTTATTTGTAACAAAGAAAAATAGAAAACAATTGGTGAACTTGTTTGATATTTTGAAAACTCATTTCAGAAACGTCACTTGCAAGTTGACGGTATATCCGATTTTCTTTTTTTTTCTAGACTATAAAAACGATGCCACTGCAAAAATTCGAAATTCCATTATTGAATAACATTCTTTTTTAATCATATACAGACATACCCGATGAAATGAAATTTCTTGAAATATATTAAATCTTACTTTCTTTTTTTTAAATGTATAAACAATTTTTATTCTACATAATTTAAAAAATATCGTCTTTAAACTGGAATTCATATCAGTTTTGATAAAGGGGACACATTGAACAATTCACGATCATATTCATATATTCTTTCCCCTCCTCCCATACGCATCGAATATCAGATTAAAAGGAATTAGATTGCTCTAACATGTTTTAAATGAGGGGTGGCCTTTTGAATTACATTACTTACAAAAGAGTTAAGGGAATTTTCTTTTTAAAGATGTAAATTCAGATTAGTAATCTGTGCACAATTATTTGCATGCTACATACTTATAACAATCATTAGTTAGTTATTGTTATTCCATTGTTTCACTTTATTTCATCAGAATATAGCATTAAAGAGGGAAATCATGAATATATTGGTATTTAAATAAAGGTAAAATAACATGTATACTGTTTTAGTACATATTTACAGTACTAGAAAACCCTACCAGGTGTACCGGAAAGTCATTACCGATTTTTCTAACAGATGTCTCTAGGCTTAAATATACGATGTTATGATTTGACACATATGTCAAATGCTGCTTCAAATGTATGATAGGAAATCATTTCTGCATCGAATAGTGACGAGGGATGAAAAATGGATTTATTTCAAAAACCCTAAGCGCAAAAAATCATAGTTTTCACCAGTCGAAATCGGCCCATCGACTCCAAGGCCAACTCGTTTCGGTCGCAAGACAATGCCCTGTGTTTGGTGCGACCAGAGTGGCGTAGTGTATCAGGAACTGTTGAAACCTGGTGAAACAGTTAATACTGATCGCAACCATCAAAAAATTATCAATTTGAATAATGCATTGATAGAAAAACGTCCACAATGGGCCCGAAGACACGGTAAAGTGATTTTACAGCACGATAACGCGCCGTCTCATACAGCAGAACCGGTCGAGGAAACGTTGAGAGCACTTGAATGGGACTCGTTCACTCAAGGGGCGAAAAATTTTCATTGTTCTAATCTGATTGTCTGCACACTTTAGGGAGGAGATAAGCAGATGCTGCTATATAAATAATGAGACTAAGTTTAGTGAGTTTTGAATAACGGAATGGCATCAAAGATTTTAATTCAGTTCTTCATAGACCCACAATCATGCTTCGTTTGTGTGCAAATAATACAAATAATTTTTGTTAAATGTGTGATAAATTTACTCCATTAATAAGAGCGAAAAGTTAAGTCTGAGAATTTGTCGAGCCTATAAACTTTACTTCGTCGTGACCGTCAAAAATCAAGACAAATCGTGGATTTCACATGTAATATGTACTACACGCCGCAAACATTTGAAGGATTGATTATCTGGACGTCGATGTTCTTTACTTTTCGCCATTCCTATGTGCTGGAGAGAATAAGAGAACCATGTTGAAGATTGCTAATTTTACGTTAATAACACAACAGGACTCAACAAGTGTAATAAAAGAAAACACATGTAAAAATAGTGTCAGCTCAAAAGCCCCAAATACATGACGATCATCATTCAATTTCTGTCACCAATTGACAAAGAAAGCAAGGTAAGTCAAAGTGGTAGTGACACTAGCCTTGGAGGTAATGACAAATCAACCGATTTTGATTTCATTAGATAAACATCACAGGAGCCACATTTAATTACTCAGTTTGTATTAAATGACTTGGTGTAGGATTTGAATACAAGCGGAACATCTTGGGTTGCGATTACAATGTAATTTTTCAACGAAAAAAATACGAATTAGTATTTTTCGCAACAGACATGAAAATCTTGTTGATTTCTGTAGTATGGCAGACTACTGTAATAGTATTTGTAAACTTTCTGAAACTTTCAGGATACATCATGACCCCAGCTTATGGAGATTATTCATAGTCAACCCGCTTGAAAGCAGTTTTGTTACATAATGAAAACCTTTACCCTTATATTAGAATCAATAAGACATGTCGGTTCTATAAAGGAAATTTATAAAAACCTGAAAATTTTGTTAGAGAATATAAAATACGAAGACTATTTCTGGTATTATGTATTTAGAACAGTCGGGGAAAATCACTACATTAAGTAGAAGTGGGCAATACGAAAGAACTTTATATCAGATAAAGATCATGTCATCAGCCTTTAGTGAAAGAAGTAAAGATCATACCACCTCTATGTGTCAAACTAGAACTGAAAAACTTTGTTAAAGTATTGGATCAAGAAGGTTTCAAATACCTTCAAGAAAAGTTTCCTAACGGAAGGAAAAGTAAAAGAAGGTATTTTTGTTGAACCTTAGATACGAGAAATAGTAGTGATAGAAAATTTGAAATTTAATTAAAAGCTGAGAGAGTGTGCATGGTACAAGTTTTTACCAGTTTTTTGGGAAACAAAAAAAGAGAAAATTACAAAGCTTTGGTAATGGATACAATAAAAGCAGCATTTCACGGTACTGGCTCCATATGTCCCTTAAAGTGCACTTTCTGTTACTTAGATTTTTGTCTGGAAAATACAAGCGACATTAGTGATAAGTGCCTCCACCAAAACATTTTGGGCAAAATGGTAACCGGGCAAATGGAACCCCATATTAACATAATAGATTTACGACAAAACAAAAGATTTAATAGAATTTCAACTAAACTTCTTCACGAAGATGTTATATTGTATTCGAAAGTTACAAGAGTGTAAATAAAATGTCTACATGAAAAATTCTAAAATGCAATTCGCAAAGCAAACTTTGGGTGATAATACTCTTTTCAAAGGCACAATTTGTCTGTGAGCTATACAATTTAAAAATGGTAATATGAGTATAGAAGATGATCTGCTACCAAGATCAGCGAAAATAGCAACAATTGGAAATGATAGATAAAATGAATGATATTTCTTGATGATTGGAGAGTTGATAATTGGAAGCTATTTAGCAAAAAATGAAACCGATTTTTTGAAAGGTTTTGTTGTGGCAAATAGTACTTTGCTCCGTCACTATGCTGCTGACGCAAATCTCAATGGTAGATACATTATGGTACACTTCAGCAAAAAAAGTCAAAACATTTTCAATTACTACGATTTTTTGGGATTTGAAGGAAGGAATTTTCATCAACTCTCTCACTCAACAAACAAAAGAAATAAATAGATAAACGACTTGGAATAATTAGTTTCCAAGTTGTGTTTCACTCATACTATTTACCAAGTATAGAGCAAGTGACCTCCACCATTCAAAAAACTTTTGCTCTTGGACAAAAGTCTCCGTCGGAAGAACTTATTGCAACAACGGACTGTATTTTAAAGATCTTGAATGGCATTTCAGCATTGTTCGGCAAAATAAAAAAAATTATTAATTTTTACACATTTTTTAGAGCAAGACATTTTTGAGCACAAAGGAAGTAATGTATTGCAATGTATATATAATTTATAATAATTCTCTGATATTTATTTTCAAATAATGTAAGAGTTTATTATTTTGGTTCTTCTAACACGATCTAATATTTGTTTAAAAGCCAAATATGCGGTAATTTATAAAGTAATTTCACTTTCAAAAATATTAAATTAATATTTTATCATTTTGTTTTTAATTTATTTCACAGCGCTGTTCTCATCTAACCCATTTTTGTTAAAAATTTATGAATTTCAAAAACAGTGTTAACAACAATTTTCATATTTTCTAATAATCCATTATACATTTAACTTTCATGTAAGATTTATTTAGTCACTGAAGTACGTAATTTCTTCGTGTTTTGACCTTATACAGCCGACAAGTATTAAATTCACCTCAAACTAAACAAACACTAGAGCTAGGGTCCTTCCTTAGTCAATGTGTACATAAGCATATGTATGCTCAGGCGCTTTCACGACGTATAATTTGGTTGTATTTTTTAAATTTCTATGTACGTAAATTTATTAATTTTAAAAATTTTCTAAAAATGCTCCATTATAAATAAAGGAATCAATTAGAAAAATACAAAAACAATTTTTCAAAAAAAAAGAGTAAAACATATAATGTATAATTGAGTTACTATATGTACAGTCAGATACAAAAATGTTCGTATATCCCGTGAATTCTGAATATCATCAAATGTGGACATCCGGCTTTGATAAAGCACATTTACTTCCATTTAACAATCTAAAAATCTTTAATAACAATATGAAAACTGTATTAACAAACTATAAAGAAATTTTTTAAATATTCTCACATTGAGTATCACACAAGGTTTCGTACATTTTATTGTATAAGATATTTCTGTACTGTAAACCATAAATTGAAAACGAGTTCGATAACTACACTTCATAGAATCACGTATTTGTGAAAAATAACCATTTGATGCATTTACAAAGATGAGTATAAAAGTAAACACATTCTGGGGTCACAAAGACGGGAAAAACCCCAGGCCAGATAACCAAATTTATCGAAGAAGCGTATTCTGCAGTGCAAGATTGAAAAAAAAAAGGGTACTAGGAAAGTTTTGCTATGTGACGCAACAATGAATCGTAGGAAGCTGCTTGTTGCTGCATGTTGAGACATGTTCATACGTGCATAGTAGCCGCCGCGCCATGTCGATGGGCTCAGTTATTCATTAGCAGTGAGAGTGTAAAGTGCTTGCGATGGCATCGTGGTCACGAAATGAGATAAGGGCAGTTTTGCGTTATAATTTCGTGAATGGTTTAAACATAGACCAGTGCTTCGAAGAAATGACTTTTGCACTAGGTGATGTTTGTCCACATCGCACAACGATATTCAGGTGGTATAGAAGGGAAAATTTAACTGGAGGATGCTGAGAGGCCGGGAAGGCCACGAACGTCAGTTACGGAGGAAAACGTTACTACTGTGAGGAAAATGCTTGGCGAGGACAGGTGAGTGACCTACTAGCAGATAGAGGGTACGTCAGGCCTAAACGCACCAGCAATTCGTTCGATTCTGCATGATCATTTGCACGTGAAGAAACTTTGTTCTCTCTGGGTGCCGGGAAATGCTAAAAAAGTTTAATCAGGAACAATCTCAGTATGTGAATAACATCGTGACAGGTGACGAGACTTGGCTGTACTATTACGATGTGCCGACCAAAGCTCAAAACAAAGTTTGGGTCTTTGATGACGAGGTCAGAAAATCCCGATCTGTAAAGAAGAAAATGATATATTTTTCAAATCGAGTGGAATTGTGGTACGCGTCATTTTGGACACACAAAAGACAGTCACAGATAAGTGCTATACTGAACAGTGCCTGTCTAAAGTCATTGGATCTATGAAGAACCTGCGGCCAAAGTCAAGAATGCACACCTGGTTCCTCCATCACGATAATGCTCCAGCTCACCGCGCCAAAGCCTGCACCGAACATTTGACCACGACAAGATTGAAAGTTCTCGAGCACCCACCCTACAGTCCAGATATCGTATTGCAAAACTTTCCTAGTACCCTTTGTATTCGAACAGGCGTCCAATAATTCTAAATGAGCGATCAGAGAACTGTTACAAATGCATTGACTTGACAGTCATAGATAAATACACTGAGGATAACCGTACAGATGGAATTTAATATTGTAAAGAAAACGAGAATTTGTAGAAAAGGCGGATATAAGAGAATTAGTGACATTAATACTTACCTATATACTCTATGCTTTCCAATAGGTAACTATTAACGACGCTTAATGGAAGGTCTTTTACGCGATACTCTTCTACTATAACCAGATTTTCTTGAAATCCTCTTTATTTTCTTAATATACTTTCTTTCCAGTATCAAATTTCATCCGTACGGCTACCGTCAATGCACTTATCCATGAATTTTAACTTATTGCACTTCTAACAGTTCACTGATCGCACGCATTTAAAACCTTTAGACGCGCCTATTTATCGGTACAATTTCAACAGTTCAGTATATTTTGAATATACTTTTTCAATCTGCACTGCAGAACACGCTTTTGCGATAAATTTGGCTATTTAGACTAAGGGTTTTTTTCATTCTTTCGTGTAGTATTGCTAACTCGCGCATATTAGTAGACATAGATTTATTTTAAAAACTCATCTATGTAAAAACACCAAATACTTATTTTTCACAAATAACGGGATACCATGAAGAGGATTTACCGATTTCATTCTAAATTTATGACTTACGATCGAAAAATATCTTATAAAAATGATGTATACGACAACTCTTCTGACACTCTATTTTAGAATATTTGGCAAATCCTTTTGTAGTTGTAAATAATAAAAGTTTTCATATTATTATGTAGGTTGCTTTAAAAGTTTTGCGGTTCAGCTACTTCCCGTTAGGTGGGCCTGACGGAAATATTTTTGTCGTATTCTCTGAGATGTTTAAGTCCGAGTAGCATATACAGATCGCTAACATATGATGTTCTCTCTTTCTAGTAATTTTTTAAATAAAGTGAGTTTTGTGAAAAATGGGGTTAACGGGCGAAAATTTTCGAATCGTGATTTTCTACGACTTTAAAGATGGTCTCACTGGACAATAGTATTCGCAAAAATCCTTAGCGACTGTTAAATGACATGTTTCGCTTAAAGATGCCCGTCGTGTACAACATGATAAAGTCTCACAACTGCACATACAGAGATATTCGGGCATCACTAGGCATAGGTATGACCCAAAACAGAAATATCCTGCATGATCATCTTGCTGTCAGAAAGTTTTGCGCTCGATGGATACCACGCAATTTAACGGAAGCTCAAAAAGAGCGCGTATGGATTGATGCAATAAAATGCATAAAAAATTCAACCGAGATCGAGCGAAATCAGTATACGACATAGTTATAGTGACGAAAGTTGGATTTAAACAAGCGACAATCTGCTCAATGGGTGTTCAAAAACAAAACGAAAAGTGGGACGCGGACGAAGCTCTGGAAGAAAGATGGTGGCTTCTTTTTACGGACGCACCGGTCATCTTGCTACTTTTCCGCTAAAGGATCGTTGTACAGTCAATGTTGAATGGTATACAAGCATTTGTTTGCCAACTATGTTCCAAAAAGTGGACGAGACACGGCCAAGGGGGACGAATCATTCTGCATCATGACACCATCACACAACGCATCCCAAATATCAGTTTTTAGTCGCTTCACGAACGGATTAGATGACTCAACAGCCCTATAGTCCCGAACTGGCACCTTGTGACTTCTTTTTATTCCCATACATAAAAGATAAAAGCGTGGATTTAAAAGTAATACCCCGAAAGCGACTGTGGAAGCCTATGAAAACTTCGTATCTGAGGTGACTGAGGATCCAATGTTTTGAAAACGGGTTCTCCAGCGAATACAGTACTGCATAAACCATAAAGGCGAATATTTTGAAAAACAATAAAAAAAATGGGTTAAAATAATTGATTTTTTCTGTATCATCCACAAAATTTTTAAAGTAATCTTCGTATTGAGGTTTCAGAATTTTTTAACGTAAAATGGAAGTAAATATGCTTTATAATAGCAGAATGTTAACATTTTCAACATTCACGGAGTGTACGAACACTTTTGTAACTGGTTGTATGTAACGATTTTTTTATTTTAGATTACATATTTAGATTTGTGGGCAAAAATACAGGTCGTTAAATAGTAAAAAAAGCATTTTGTTTAATCTAAATTTATCTTTTTCAGACGTAATAATACGTAAAGCAAATTCTGAAACTTGCATTGTATAAATCTGTAACAATATTGTTGTCTATATATATTTACTTTAAATGAAAATGGGGCCCATCCCAAGGCTTTTATGTCATGACTTCCAGCACTAATCTCATAAATATCTTTATTTATGTGTTATGAAAAAGAAGAACTAAAAGCATTTATTTATAATCTCGACGCTTGCAACCTTTGTATTGAATAACTAGCCTTTGTATGTATCTGTATGTATACATACATATATAAAGTTTTAGGTATCTTGGTTTAACATGTTCGTGACTCACTTTGCGCTAAAAAAACATAAAGCGATGATTCCTAGGTTCTTACGAAACTGACAGTATGTAAAAATTTTACATCTCATAGAATTAAAGTGTTCTTTGTGCACCCAAGTGTTATTGAAAATGTTATCTATCTGCATAATGAAACAAAATATAAATGTTTTCTTTCAATTTGTTGTTTTAATAGAATTTCTTATCGCTAAATTCTAGAAAATTACACATGGTATATTGAACGTTTATTCTTTTTAATGCACTGTGAACTCGTTAATTCCATTTATCATTATTTTCTAAGAATAATTGGAAATTATTTGTTAAGATTTTTTATTTAAAGTAAATAATGAAGGCAAAAAATCTACGTAATGTAGAAAATGGAATCGCAAAAACAAGAGAACTAATAGCCCGTAAATTCTAAAATGTAATACTTTATTTGTTCAGAAGCATTGAGAATCAGTACAGTCATTATTAGGAATTTCTGCAATATTTCTTCTGAATTGGAAGGATTAACGGACCATAATTGCCGCGGTTCGGGGTACGCTCAAGTACCAATAAAGAAAGTATAAATATTAATTCATTCTTCGAAAGGCTCCTACTACTCCCAAGATATTATCAAAACAGAATGAAAACGCTTACACTCAAAATTATTTATATAAAAACGGCACAAAAATAATTGTTAGGGGAATGTGGGGGTTATTAGGCCGTGGGGAGCAGTATTGAGAAATAAATTTTGTTACTATTTGAAGTTTGAAGATATTACAAACATCAGTTGTAGATGTCACTATATATATCTTATAATGTTTCAAAACTTCCTTCCCTAACGCGACGTGTTTACTAATAAGTAAGTAAAACGTGTTTCAACAGGTATTTGTTAAATTTAAAATAATGTTTAAATAGGGATGTAAGTACTAGAGACTAGATTAATTCAGGTCCATATTTTATGCATATTAAAAATATGCTTAAATATATAGTGCAACCTCTATAATTCGAACATGTGGTCCAATAATACGAACAAGCTTCATTAATCTGATCAAAATTTCGATAATCCGAACAATATTGATAAAAATAAATTATTTTCTGCGAAATAAAACGAACTACCTACATTGCCAAATGCATACAAACGATGTACGGTGCTTATATGACTAATAAAGAAACAACCTACTTCTTATTAGCGATTGTTTTGATGATTTGCGATTTATTGCTTTTATGAACTTGATTGTCGCACGCTTCATAAATATATAACTCAAAAGTTGCCGAAATTTCGTTTAAATGAATTTTTTTTTGGTTGTTCCATCGAACGACAATTTAGTTTTCTAAGTGAAATTATATATTAGAATAATTTAACATTTTCAAGTGCATAAATACGAGATTTGTTGTTTTTTCATATAGTGAGCATCAACTGCAGTTTCGAGTGTTTCAACAGATGTAGCATGCGTAGTGTATATACTTTAATTCAGTTATATTCAAGCGAAAACATACAACGTTGTCGTTGAGTAAGTAAAAGCGAGATAAGAATTTGAAAGAGGGCAAAGCATGGCAGGAGTTATTAAATCGTACGGTGTCGGAAAATCCAGAATAAGTGGATTAGAAGGAAAAAGAATGAAATTATTGCCTACGTCTCTTTAATAGTTAGCGGTTCTGGGCAAAGAAAAACGCTCAAGTCATGTCGAAATGCATATATCGGTACTGCACTTTTACATGGTAATATCTTGTGAGGTATACGAAAAAGCTAAGTGGTTTAATAAACACAGACAGAACTGGAAGAGACGATCTTGCAGTAAGCTCCAGTTGACAGAAGTTCAAAGAACGTAAACGTATTTCGTCAATTGTTAATCATTGGAAAAAAATGTCTGTCTATAGTCCACTGCTTAGCCATTCCAGTAAACATTTTTAATAAAAGTTGCAGAAATGGAATTAACAACACCCTATCAAGTCTACAATGCTAACGAGAGTGAACTTTTTTGAGAAGTGCTTTCAAAAAAAACTCTTGTACATTGCAGCAAAAAAACGTTATCAGGTTGTAATGTGAGTAAGGGCAGACTTACCTTTGTTTGTTGTTTTTCATAATCTGTCAACGTCAAAATGTCAGTCGAGGTTAATACTTATCATGGTGAAGTTCACCAACGAGCAACGTTTAGAAGTTATTAAAAATTACTATCGCAATTCCGAGTCGGTGGTCGTAACTTTAAGAGCGCTTACTCCCATTTTCGGTTGTAATAATCGTCCCACCAGACAGGCTATTCGCGCTGTAATGGATAAATTGGAGTTAAAATATTCACTATTGGATGTTCCTGTGTCAGTGAGACAACGTATCGGTCGAAGTACCGAAAATATCGCAACCATAAGCACTTCAATTCAAAATGAGTCAAATTAGTAGATTACACGCCGTTCACAGGAATTGGGAAACTTTCAAACCACATTGTGGCGAATTTTGTGTAAAGATTTGGCTTACACTCTTACAAGATCAAATTAACTCAAGTACTGAAGCCTTTTGATTATTTGAAGCGTCGAAACTTCTCCAATTAAGCTCTTTTAATGTTTGAAGAAAATCCTGAATTTCATCGAAAAATCATTTTCAGCGGTGAAGCTGATTTTTTGATTAATGGGTTTGTCAACAAACAAATATGCGTTATTGAACAGCGACAAACCTACATGTGATACAAGAGACTCCATTACAACCACAAAAAATATCCGCGTGATGTGGATTTCATGCCGGGGTGTGGCTGGACTATATTTTTTCGTCAATGAAAATGATTGCCATGTTACGGTCAATGCAGTTGGCTATCGTGCCATGTTGGTAGAGAATTTTTGGCCAGAAGTGGATGGATTTGACATCAGTGATATGTAGTTTTAATAAGATGGTGCTACATGGCACACAGCTGGGCTAATAATTGATCTATTGTAATCTCGAGAAATGGTTCGGTCGAGTTGTCATCTTGCTCATGCAATAGAACGTCGTTGGATTTCTTTTTATGGCGTTACATCAAGTCATTGGCTTATACCAACAAATCAACAACGTTACTGGAGCTCAGGGACATTATCGAACACCAAATTGCCAACGATCCAGCCGATATGCGTGAAAGAATGGTGGAAAATTGGCTCCAAAGAATCGATCGCTGTAAACGTTTTCGTGGTGATCATATTTGAACGAGATCGAGTTCCATGGTTAAATGTAACGTGTGCTGCACTTGGAATAAATTTCAGCCCAATATCTCAATTATTCTGTTTTATTTAAATACAAAATTGTTATGTCCTTATTGAAAAACCCAATACATGGTAAGCAACATACAAATTTAAAGATATTTACTACACCAAATCAAAATTAGAATTATGAACTTCTACATTTTTTAATCTTATTTTATCAGCATTCTTAAGTAAAAATAGATATTCTAATAAATAAAGCAGTAAATTCGCGACGAAAAATAAAAAACTATATAAAAATGCAAAAGATCTAGTGTTGGTTTAAGGTAAAATAAAACTATCGAAGTGAAGAAGCAGAAGCATAAATTAAAGAGGTAGACCAATCAAAACGGAACAGAAAATCATGATAAGAAATGTTGCCAGAAGAATAATGAAGAAAAATATGAAGACCAGAAGATAGAACTTGTATTGAACGTTGTTGTAGGGGAAATACTTCTAAAACACCTGACTAAGAAAATAAACAATTTTTCTCGATATCTCAACACTTCAGAAAGGAAAAATAAAATATATGTAAGTTTAAAGTTAATGAATTCGGCCAGCGTCCATATATTCATTAAATTTTCTTTATGATAACGTATTATGGAGTTTTATTTAATGATTTTTCGGATATTTATATCATTTAATCTTGAAACTACTAACAATAAAAGAATAATGAGGAACGTGATAAAATTATACGCTACACAACCTATTAATATTTAACTTCCGAGTTAATACATTGTCTCAGCCTTCCATTTTATGTAACTCGATTTAAAAGTTTTAATAGGCATATTGTTGTTTCTTATCTTAAAAGTAAAAACAAAACAAAAAAACACCTGTACTTAATGTGTTTTTCCACTTAAGGATTTAAATATTAAATGAGGTGGTTTATTGGAAAGAAACCCACACATAAGGTGAAAAAAGGTATATATAACACAAGGCTGGAAAAAGTAGTTGCAAGGGTCAGTCAATAAAATTTCTTTTTAGTATATGTACGTAGGTTGAGGATTTTTTCTTTTGGGAATCATTAAAGTTGAAATTTATTTAAAAAATCGACGTAATAATAGTTACATAATCAAAAGCTCAAAATATTTTATTAATTTTAGAAAAATCTTGATTAACAAAATAATAAATTAGTGCAAGAGCGAATCAAGGCATTATATCTTTTCAACATCACACATTATTCCGTTTCATTTTAGAAAGCGAAATTTGAGAAAAAGGTTGGTTACTAAAGCTGTAAAACATGAATAGACATTTTGAAATTAGATCATATGCTGATTGAACGAAAGCACTAAAAAATTATAATGGATGTAAGGAGTTTTAGTAGATGCAGACAGCAATCATATATAAGCAATAAAGAAAGAGCAGAAAAATGGTACTAAAACATAAATACAGCCGGAAGAAAAAGGAAATTGTATAATATGGACACAAATTGAAGGAAAGATCAACGACAATGTACTTCGACATAGAAACCGATCTTCAAAAAGAACAAAGAGAAGCAGAAGAAGAGTTACGAAGGAGGTCGCAGAGAAAATATTTGGAGAAACAATGAAACGTCAAAAAAAATAATTGGTTTGATGCGAATGTAAGAAAGCAGTAGGACAGAGATATAAAGCAAGATTTAGTGTTGAAGGAACACGAAAATAAAAAACATGAACAAGTAAAAAAATCAGTAAAAAGTATATAGAAGGAAAAAAGAAATCATATGGAATAAGAACTAAACAGAAGACACAAGAATAAGGAAATTTTTATTATGAAATAAAGCAAAATAAAGGTCAAATCTCATTATATAACATATAAAGAAAGGCTTTTGACGGGGGTCACGGAAGAAACTGGCTACGAGTAAGAATCGGAGTAGGAATAAGACAACGTGGAAGATAATCTTGTAGTGGAAATATCAACAACGAAGCTCACTTTTATATTAGAAGAAAAGTAAATAAACAGTATTTTCGCTATTAGACTAAACGTAACCGTCATGAATTTCACTTCTCTATTGTCCTTTCCTAATTATTTGATGTGCGGTTATCGATTTTAGAATGACTGGTTTCTACACTCCACAACAATTATGTGGATAGAAGGTGTCTATTTTCAAAAGGACAGAATCGCAACTCATACGGCATGACGCTTACTCGAAAGTGTTTGGGGAAATGTTCCCTGGGCTTTTTCTTTTAGGAATACCTGAAGGAGAAGTTTTCCAAACATCGTCCACGATCTTTTAAGGATTTGAAAGAAAAGATTTGATAGGACAATTTTATAGGACAAGGTAAAATTGTCTATCAACAATTAATTGTTGATAAGGTAAAATTGTTGATAGGACAATTTTACCCTGACCCGAAGAGTTATGTTGAAGTTCTTAGAACGCTAAAAGCAAAATATTGTGCTACCGATCAACTTGTTTAGTTTAAGAATAAACCAATGATAGAAATAAAGAACAAACTGCTAAGAATTTTTTCCTTTTGACCTTTACCAACTTATTGTAATTCCTTTATATTGAATATTGGGATTAATGAAGAATTTCTTGAAAGATGGAGATATGGTAGGCTTTAAAGACTTAATTCATACTTTTGCGATTAAATAAGGCATCTATTGGAGAAGAAAATTATTGCTTGACCATATATTTACCAATTGAACCAGAAGTACCAAAATCATTCAAACTTGTTATGTGATGCGGTGAATTTCAAGAATTTAGACTGTAGCAGTAGAATGCCGGCGAATTTTTTTTTTGTGTTCTTACTGTTCTCTTCTAGTTTAACGCCCATAATCGATAAAAACAGATATTTTTGATAACGATATGTTGCACAATTATAAATATTAGTTAAAAAAGGCAAAATATATTTTTATATTAAGTTAATGTTTGTTAAAGTTAACAGTTAATATTAAAAGAAAATGATTAAAAATAGTTGATAATTTGATTTAATTATTGATTGATTGAGGATACTATAAAAACCGATTTTGTTAAAAAATCCAGGTTAAAGTAGATTTAAATTCACCTACTTGTGTTTCGATTCTGATTTTTTTGCTACTCCGAAAGCCAATGTAATCGTTTGGGAATCTTTTTTATAGAAAATACTCAAGTCTAATAAAGTTAGAATATGCAGATTCGTTTAAATCTTCCAAATTCATCTGTCAATATCTTAGGGTCTTGTCCATGTACGTACACTATCGCTCATAAGTATTTGGTCACCTTTGTTTCATTACAGTTTCTATCGAAAAGTTGTACATAAAATTTATTTCCGTAGTCAGAAATAGTTTCATAGTAAACATTAAAATCTATAAAAGCTTATTCAAAAATAATTATGCCATTACCCTATTATTCACAATGAATGATAATACCCTAATAAAACTCCAGGTAGAATAATTGCACTTAAGGGATTCGATTTTTCAATTCTTGGAAATTTTCGATTGTTATGATTTTATTTTAAGGTAGGGCGTTATTGTAAACTATTAAGTACAAGGATCGATCCAGAAATAAGGTTCCCATAATTTTTACAATAATACAAGATCGTTTATTCTCATCAAAATTTACATCGTTGGATAGAGGACACTTAGCTCTATTTTTCTACATAATCGCCATCTCTTTCTAAGCATTTTTGTAGACGGTGTTCCAATTTTTGTATCCCTGTGTCGTAGAACGTTGCCGCCAGCCCGTTCAGATAGCGTTTCACCTCTTCTTTGACTTCATCGTCGTTCTGGAAGCGTTGCCCACTCAAGTGTTCCTTTAACTTGGGGAACAAGTGATAATCACTAGGCGCGAGGTCCGGGCTGTAAGGTGGATGGGGCATGACAGTCCATTCAAAGTTGGTCAAAAGTTCCTTGGTTTGACGAGAAACATGAGGGCGGGCGTTGTCGTGAAGCAGCGTTACACCTTTTGTCAGTCGTCCTCGCCGGCGGTTCTGGATAGCTCGCCTGAGTTTTCTTAGTGTTGCACAATAACTGTCTGAGTTGATTGTTGTCCCAGGTTCCATGAACTCGATCAGCAGTATCCCCTTGCGATCCCAAAAAACAGTAGCCATGACTTTGCCAGCAGAAGGACTTTGTTTAAACTTCTTTGCGACTGGTGACCCTGAGCGACGCCATTGTTTGGACTTTTCTTTCGTTTCGGGCGTGAAATGAAACACCCACGTTTCCTCTCCCGTAACAATGGAGTCCAACAATCCTTCCCTATCTTCTTGACACTTTTGCAGAAACTGGCGAGCACAGTCAATGCGTTTCTCTTTGTGTTCGACTGTCAGCATACTCGGTACCCATCGAGCACAACACTTGCGATACCCCAATTTTTCAGTCAAAGCTCTTTGAACTGTACCGTAAGAACTCCCAGGAATCCGAGCAACAAGTTCACGGACGGTGATCCTCCTGTTTTCAAGCACTTTGCGTTGGACCATCTCGATCAGCGCCTCCGAAATTGAAGGTCTTCCACTCCGTTCTTCATCGTGGACTTCCTTCCGACCAGCACTAAACGCCCTGCACCACTTACGCACGTGTTGAATGGTCATACACTTGCCGCCATACACCTCTGTCAACTGTCGATGAATATCCACGGGTGGTGTCTTTTTCGCGTGCAAGAACCTAATTACGGAACGAATCTCGCACACGGCGGGATCAGCAATGGGCACCTCCATCACGGACGGCTACTGAGCCAAGACTGAGCGGCGTAGCGAAGTGCGGCAGGTGGGAATCCGGAGTAGGGAAACATACCTACACAGCGGTGTTGCCGGATTTCGTCTCACACCTGCCCGTGCGGCTGGAGTTCTTTGGGAACCTTATTTCTGGATCGATCCTCGTATTTATACTTGGGTATTTTGGCAAAATTGCAGATAGTTTTTGTGAGATGCTCACAATGATAACATCGTGTGTTCAATCGGTTATAAATGCCTAAACGGAAAGAATTGAGTGTAGAAATACCACCGTTTATAATCGCATACTATAAAATTGGCAAAAGCAACCGCGAAATTGACACAGAACTTAAATTAAATCAGTTCACCGTGGGTTATATAATCAAAAAACACCGCGAATGTGGAAGTGTATTCAGCAGAACTCGAAAAGGCAGACCAAGGGCAACCTCAGCAGAAGATTTTGCACTGGTGGTAACAAGCAAGAGAAATAGACGAAAAACAGCCCCAAAAATCACAGCAGAGATGAATGCTGTTTGTCGAAAACCCAAGTGTTTCCACAGTTAGACGGCGGTATTCATGGACGAATTGCAATGCGGAAGCCACTTGTACGCAAGCAAAATAAGCAAAAACGTTTAAAGTGGGGACGCGATCACCAAAATTTGACCATAGAAGACTGGAATAAAGTATTGTGGACCGATGAATCCAAATTCGAGATTTTCGGTTCACGAAGACGTGTTTTCGTGAAGAGGTTTGTGGGTGAGCATGCCCGGGAAGAATGCATAGCCCCTACTGTTAAGCACGGTGGAGGTTCAGTCATGATATGGGGTTGCTTTTCTGGATCAAATGTGGGCGATCTCGTAAAAATCAAAGATATACTAAAAAAAGAACAGTATAAGCGCATATTAGAGGAAAACGCAATCCTCTCAGGAATTAAAATTTCGGGTCAGAATTTTATCTTCCAACAAGATAATGACCCGAAACACACTCCCAAACTATGCCGGGAATATTTGCAGAAATTGGAGAACGAGGGAACCCATAAAAGTTATGGCGTGGCCTCCGCAGAGACCCGATTTAAATCCCATCGTGTTGCTGTGGGAAGAACTTGACCAAGAGGTGAGAAAATCGACCCCCACATCTGCTGTTAATATGTGGAAGAACCTGCAAGAGGCTTGGGCTAAAATAAAACCTGAGACATTACGAAAATTAATCGAAAGAATGCCTTGATTATGTGCAGCGATTAAAAATAAAGGAGGGCATATAGACGAGTCTAAAATTTAGATCAATATATTATACAACAATTTATTTTAGATGTAAAAATATATATTTTTCATATATGTAAATAATAAAAAGATAGTAGTATTTAAATTTTGATTTTTGTTACAATTTGCGGGTTAAATGCGATTGACCAAATACTTATGAGGGATAGTGTACATATTTTTTTATAAGAGAACATTGTAAAATGATTTTCAATTTAGATAAATAATGACAGAAACATAAATTATCCATATGTTTTTTCAGCACATAGTTTATATTTCATTAGAAAATTGTTAGGAATTACATAAATTATAAATACAAAACTGTTAGATTCACTTATTCAATAATGAATCCCATAATTATACATCAAGCAAAAATGTCTTTAAATAGTCTAGTTTAACATACATATTTACAATACGAAGGATCGATACCATTTTGTTTCCCCTTATATTGGATAATAAGCGTACGTATCGAAAGGACAAATATTGTGCCGTCCATGTGATAGAATATATTTGATTTTTTTATGTCCAATTGCTGGTCACGTTCGTGAAAATTACTATTTTAGCAAAGTGCCTATATGATACGTGACTTCTATAAAATAAAACTTGTATGAGATGTAATTCCTGCAACTATTCACCCTCTCTACACGTCTAATGAATCTATTTCTATACAAATTGTAAAATTAAAACAAAATGGGTTTATCAGAGTATTTGTCTGATATTACACGTCAAAGGGAGTAAAGAAATTTTTATCCATTCCATAGCAGTTACTTTATATATTACGTAGCATTCGCTGTAAATGTGAGAACGGCTATTGACGTAAACAAAAGAGAATAATATTTTCATGCCATTAAATGAAATACAAGGGTTATTTCGAAACCAAATATGTCGGTAATAAATAAAGTAATAATAATCGGAATTCTTCCAATTAAATAAACATCTAGAGCCCATGGTTTAAGAACAGTTTTAGCGTTAATATGTGGGATGTCTTTTAAGTTTTGCATAGTGGTACATAGAGGGCGCCATTGATCAAATGACGGTACTAAAAATTAACCTTCATCTTTAGTTAACCTAAATCCAAAGCTTCAGTGCGATACGTGTAGTGTTGCAGTTACAATGAACTATGAAAGTTGAAAAATGGAGTTAAACCGAGAATATTTTCGCGGACTAATTTTCTATAATTTTCGAAGACAATTATTTCAACAAGAATGTCTCGTCGAGTTGATTTCTGTTTTCGGCAATGAAGCACCCATCAGTCAACAATTTCTCGTTGGTATGGAGAATTCAAACGTGGACGGATTAGTCTTAGATACGATCCAAGGGCAGGTTCATCAAAAACGACAGTCACTAAAGCGTTATTGAGGATTTGTAAGACCTTAATTCAAAAAATTTTACAAAAAGAATGTGTGTGAAAAAAATTAGTTTTCCTGGATACCGCATCTGTTGACCGAAGAACAGAAAGCAGCTAGGGTGAATTGGTGTCAAAAAACTCTAGATCGCTTCAACGCCGGAACATGTACGTGTCAGAAAATAAACGGCAGTCGTCTGTTTAGGTGTTACAAGATGAAGAAAAGTCGACAAAAATCATCCGTTCTCGAAGTGTCTACAAAGAGATGGTCGCGATATTTGTCTCGAAAGCAGGTCTTGTAGCAACAATTACTCTACGAGATCAAAGAACTGTTACTGACAATTGGTATACAACCATTTGTTTGCCGTAAGTCATCGCTGGGCTTCGAAAAACCAATCCCGGATCCGCTAGAAGATCGTTGAATAGTCAATGCTGAATGGTATACAAGCATTTGTTTTCGAACACAGTTAGCCCCGAAAAGTACACGAGAAACCAAGAGAAGGAATCATTCTGCATCAAAGCAATGCACCATCAATGGATATTCGAAGATGAAGAGAAACCCACAAAATAGAGACGCGGACGAAGCTTTGGCAAGAAAATGGTGGCTTCTTGCAGCCGCCCTGCTACTATTCTGTTAGAAAATAGTTGCACAGTAAATGCTGATTGGCATACAGCAATTTGTTTGTCAACTATGTTCCAAAAAGTGCACACGACCCGACCAAGAGGACGAATCATTCTGTATCAAGACAATGCTCCACCACACAACGCATCTCAAACATTTAGAGTTTTTAGCCGCTTCACGAACGAAATTGATTTCTCATCCGCCTTATAGTCCCGACCTGGCACCTTGCACCTTCTTTTTATTCACATACATAAGACAAATGCGCGGATTTAAATTTAATGCCCCAGAAACGACTGTGGAATACTATGAAAACTTCGTATCTGAGGTGACTGAAGAACAATGGGCCCAATGTTTTGAGAACTGGTTCCACTGAATGCAAAATTGTATAGATCGTAAAGACGAATATTTTGGTTAAAATTATTAATTTCATCTGCAAAATTTTTTTGCAACCTACGTATTTATTTAATTGTGATATAAATTTTACAAGTTAAGATTTCCATCGTGTTTGTAATATTTTTATATTTTATACTACAATATTTTGTTCAGAATCATAGAAAAACATATGGAATAGTGACAAGATAAGCAAATAAAATCAGAGTAAATGATTCATTAAAATTAGTTTGTCTTTTTTGATTCGCAAACTTGACCAATGTGCAGTTCCCTATACAGAAAAATTACGGAAGGTATGTGCATTCATATCATTTCCATAAAAGGTGAAACAACTGTAAGGATCTTAAATTATATTTAAAATTGCATTGTGGTCTATATAGACAGTAAATAGAACATTTATTCATATTCTTATTGAATTTCTTTTGATATTTTCAAATAATCTCATTAATCATTATTTCTTTTCTTTACTGAAAATCAATTAAATTTAAATTTTAGATTTGATATGCAAATGTTGAGACAGAATAAGTATGTTACAACGCTTATCAATATATTGATAATTTCAAACACTTCTTTGTCCGCACATTCAATTCTGTTAATTCGAAAAAAGTATCCAAAGGAATATTAATTATCGAAGCAGCTCTTATAGCAATTGTTTATTAAAGAAAAATAATGGAAAGCAGCAAGCAAGCGATGTTAGTGGATGATACATATGTATATTAATATAAAAAGTAGGACAACAATACAATAACCGTAATCGAATATGTTCACTAGAAGACACAGGTCATTTAAGAAATGTTCTCCGTATGTCGTTCCAGAACTTTTAATTTCTTACTTCATTAATCAAAATAAATACGAAACTAAGAAAATATCTGTTAATTTAACGGACACATTGCGACAACACTACTATTTCTCATTAAAAAAGGTCATACACTTGTTCACTAGATATTAACTTAACCATGCAGTTATTATATAGGAAAACCCATAAGGTTGTTTTTTTTTCAAATAAAAGAAAAATTGTCATTGAAGATGCCATTTGTTTAAAATAGATGAATGTATTTGACGCCATAAGCAACGAAATAGTATAGTAATAATATGTAGTATTTAGTGTACGAGGGCATACCCAAAAATAACCGGAATGGCAGCGCTGTGGGTGGGGCTTGCTTAGCACGCATTTCTGTCGCTAGGTGAACGTGACGTAACTTGTCTGCGTTCGGTGCAGTCGATTCTTTCGCCGAATAAGGTTGTCTTGTTACAGTGCATTTTTTTGTAAAAGCATTTTCGTTTGCTCGTCGTTTTTTGTAATGTCGGAATTAAGTAAACAGCATGCCACTTAGTTAGACAATTAATCAGGCACACTATTTGGTGGTTCTGAGAAGACTGCGTAACAGTGTGGGACAAAAGTGGCCCGATTTGTGTCAGACGGGCGGAATGGTTTTTCTACCATGACAATGCATCTGCTCACACAGCCTTTAAGTAAGGTAAGTCCTTTGCTCCCCCTCGCCCCTATTCACCTGATCTTGCTCCATGCGCCTTTTTTTTGTTTTCACAAATGAAAAGGGACATGAAAAGACATCGTTTTAACGACGTAGAAGAAGTGAAGAAAAAACGACACAGCAGCTCGCAATCATACAGAAATACGAGTTCGAACAATGTTTCCAGCAATGGAATCATCAATTAGATAAGTATGTAACATTAAATGGAGAATATATTGAAAATGTTAAGGTTGTTTTGTAAAAAAAAATAAAATGCAAGTTTTTGTAGAGAAATTCCAGTTATTTTGGGTACCCCCTCGTATATGTACAATAAAACAGTCAAACTAGGGTTAGTGTGGTTTCAAAAAACAAAATAAAACCAGAGCATAAATAAAATAGTACTGGCAATACATCCCCTCATAATAGTCATCATCTCTTGATATTTAGTGTAGTTATAATGAAAATTAAAAAAATAATTAAACTGAAAGACCAAACTGTGATAAGCTGCATCATAGCTATTTGATGCCTTAACAGTTTCGCAAGAGCAACTAGTAAGCGCCAAAGAGTCAATTGTATTTATCTCGTTAGGTATTCCAGCACGTTAGGATAGATCAAAAAAAGGTGACATCGAACTTTTCAATAAATCAAAATCTGGACCACTTCTTATTATTAAATTTTTACTGAAGGTGAGAAGTCTATACCGTAATCTTCATCAGAAAAAGCAACAGCTAATACAAGAATAAATACCACGGGGTATATAAAACCATACATTGCTCTAACAAAAACATTATTGTTAATATTGTAGGATTTTCGAGTATGCTTTAGTATGAGGATTTAAAAACTAATGAAACTGTTGAATACTTAACTTGGTGAACACGACAACGTCAGAATAATAAAAGAAAAAAATCGAGGAATTAAGCTGTATAATTTGCTTCTCCTCAAGTCAGATTATTTATTCATATTAATTATGGGCCTTTTTCTATGTGGGAAAACCTTTACTGCGGTGATACCATCAAAACTGCATTTAAGGGATGTTTTTCCATTAAATTATGACTATTTTACAAGAAAGAATTGAAAGTCTGTAGTAGAGATTGAAAAGTATTTTAGATACATTGGTACTGCATTTTGTAGTATTGATAAACATTACACAACGACACGATACTATGTTAATGTTTAATATTAAAACTAACTATTATAATAGCCAGGGGTGATGGCGAGTGGTGGGGTTGCGCCGTAGTCGCTTTTAGAAATGTACAAGCCCTTTTATTTGCAATAGTACGTAACATGAGTTATACTGTATTTATAAGACCTGTTGCAAGATCTTCCACCACTAATGTTGTGCGAACTTACTCCCATCGTTCGACAACTCTCCTGGTATGTATAGTACTTATACTATTATTTTTCCAATAGACACTGCCCAGACTAACGAATAGCTTGCAGAACAGAGTGCGCACTCATTGGTGGCGATGATATACACTCCGCGCAACATGAATAGGACCACCCGACTTGTTGCAAGCTTTCGGTGGTTTGAAAAACAATTCATTTACTAAAAATACAATGCAAGTTTGTAATGGTATGATATGGCAAATAATACGCATTATTGCGCAATAGTGCCAAACGTTATGCATTGGGTGACGTAAGTACCACATACATATAAAATGCACCGCGCCGGTTGGATACGACCAGTATTTAATAGTAAGCTACCGGATGAGTGTCGAGTTACAACGTGTATCCGGATGAACAAACATCTGTAATTAAGGGTATTGTGCAACGATGGGACGACAGAAGTGCTTAAGTATGGAAGAAATTGGAAAAATTAAAGCGTTCCATCAAGAAGGGTATTCCTCAAGGGCTACTGCAAAGAAAATAAGTCGATCACACCAGGTTGTGAACAATTTTATTAGGGATCCCGAGAATTATGGAAAACGTTTTAAAGGGCGAACAACATCCGTTACAACTAAGAGAGAACGTCGAGCCATATTACGCGAAGCATCGAATTCGGCATTAACGGCAAGACAAATCGCGAATAACGTTGGAACGAATGCATCGGTAAGAACTGTACAGAAGTTACTGAAGACCTGTCCGCATTTAAAACGTTTGAAAATTAAACGACGGCCTCCTTTAAGGGAATTTCAGCGCACTGCACGTCTTCAGTTTGCTCAAGCAAAAACGGGGTGGACAAGAGAATGGCAAACTGTTATTTTCAGTGACGAGAAGAAGTTTAATTTAGATGGCCCGGATGGGTTTTCTTATTATTTCCACGATTTACGTAAAGATGAAGTGATTCAGTCACGAAGGCGAGCCGATGTTGGTTCAGTCATGGTATGGGGAGCTGTTTCCTATAACGGACCTGTTGATTTAGTAATAGTGAAGGGCAGACAGAATTCGGAAAAGTACGTCCAGCTGCTGCAACAGGTGAAAGACAAATTTTCCAACGTTATGGCAGGTGGGCCATTTATTTTCCAACAGGATAATGCCAGTATTCACACCGCGCGCATTGTTCGACGCTGGTTTCAAGAACAAGGCATGGAGGTTCTCGATTGGCCATCGCTCTCCCCCGACCTGAACATCATAGAAAATGTTTGGGGATGGTTGTCGCGTAAATTGTACTCCAATGCTACCCAATTCAGTTGCGCTGACGAACTAGAGCAGGCGCTGAAACGAAGTTGGGCGGAACTTCCCGTTGACTACTTGAGAACCCTGTATAATTCCATTCCATCCCGACTATTTGAGGTTATAAGAAATAATGGCAAAAGTACTCATTATTGAACAATAAAGTATTTTGTTATTGCAAACGAATCTTTTATTTTGTAGATTGGTCGTATTCAAGTGGCGTTTAATTACTCTACTTATTGTCATTAGTAACGTACATTTGCACTGACTTTTACAAAAATTATATTTGGTACCTACATACATCTTTTTATCAACCCTCTTATTTTCGAAAATAACAATTCCAGCGCGCTACCATGTTTATACCAACTGCGAATGTCATATATGCAGTTGGTCCTATTCATGTTGCGCGGAGTGTATTTCTAAAGCGGTCGGACATACCGACAATTCCTCGGTTTCAAGAAACTGGCCGTCTGGAAGGCCGTAATCGGCCGAGACCGTCGAAAGGTACTTTCAAAGCTAACGACGAAAGAATTAAATTAATTAACAAAAGAAGTAGAAAGTTAACGGCACCTGAAATAACAGACGAATTTAATCTGGGCCGTGCTAACAAAATTCCTGCGAGTACCGTGAAAAGACAATTAGTGGAAGCAAATTTACATGGTCGCGTTGCCTCACGGAAACCTTTATTACGACGTGGAAATACGCAGAAACGACTTCAATGGGCAAGGTTACACCGTAATCAGATGATCGATGAGTGGAAGAACGTACTGTGGAGTGACGAATCGAAATTTGAAGTGTTTGGGCAAAAGAGAAGAATTTTCGTCAGATGATCGGCGCGAGATAAAATGTTGCCAGACTGGTAATAATTTTGAATTTATGCAAGATAATGAGCCCAAACACACGTCATTGTTGTGTAAAAATTACCTTGAGGCGGAGAAAAATGTAAATATTTTGAAAGTAATGACAAAGCCGCATCAGAGTCCGGACCTCAACTCCATTGAATTATTATGGGATGAACTCGTTAGAAAGGAATGTCGAACATCGAAGGAAAAACTTTGGAATATTTTACAAAAGGAATGGAATAACATTACACCAGATGTAAGAAAAAAATTAATAGAAAGAATGCCCCGAATAACATAAGCTGTAATCGCCACGAACAGTGGTTTCTTCGATGAATAGAAAGTATAATTAATATAATATTTAAGTAGCAATGAAACAAGAAGCAATTTTGTTTTACAATGCGAATAATGATGATGTTGATTACATGGATCAAATGTATATTAAGAATAAGTTTAATGAATTATATTATAATTTTAATTTTTATTATATAAAGAATCAATAAATATTAATTTTTGTTCAATTTCGTTGACATTTTTTATTTTTTTTCTTGTTGTTGCTTGATATAGTTGCTGTCCATACTTCCGTGAGCGATAGTGTATGTTTGTCAAATTATTAATCTTCCGAAGCAGAGATAGCTTCGTACATCGTTGATTGTGGAAAATTGTTTTTTAAATAATTATTTAAAGTAAAAAACTATTAAAATTAAATACTAATTACTGAAAGAATAATTGCATTTAGAATCGTCGAAAATTAACAGCAAAATCTGTTTACTAAAACATTATTTACAGATGGCTTTCATATAATTGAATTTTTAAGTTATTTAATATGGGCTACCACGAGCCCGGATATTGTACGGCAATGACATTCTCAGCATCGTTTTTCGACAAATATTTGGGCAGGAATTATAGGTCACATTTTTCTTTCTGTCGGACCTACTACACAGGCTTACTTAGAGCTCTTAGAAATACATTATTTTTAATATCACTTGGGTGAATCGGTAGGCATGTCAATTTGTCTTGCAAAATATATTTATTAACGTTTCCTTATCTATTTATGCTTAATGTTCGCGATTTGCATGGAAAAAGTCCATAATGAATCTGATCATTTTTTTACTAGTTAACGAATAATTTAAAAATTTATATATAAATATTCCCAACAATTAAAAAAAATGTGTCGCTATACTCTGGTGTAAAAGCAAGATTTTTATGAAGAAAATGATGATTTTGTTTATAAAACAGAAAAATTGGTATATGGTTTTGCATTAAATTCTCAAAAGAAGAAAAATGTAATACAGATGATAATAGAGATGATTGAAAATGAATCGTTCATTAATTGAAAGGAAATTGAAACTGTTAAAGCATAGATTTGCGATCTACAACCTAATGCAACAAATTATTATATTTTAGAAGACCTTTGTCAAATTATACTTTCCGTTAATATATCTAAACCAAGAATGTAGAGAATCTTATTTTCAAGCTTTTTAATGAAATTATTGTAAATTGAATATTTTATTAGCTTGGCACTTAAAATATTTAATAAATTTGTGAAAAATAACATTTTCAAAACCAAAAATTAAACACAGTGTATATAAAAAAAACAAACAACAGAAGCCTGAATAATGCATAAAAGTAAAAATAAAATTATTAAGAATATAAATGAGATTTTTAAAGAAAATTGATAACGAAACGCAAAATAAGTAACAAAAGATACAGGCAATATAAAATAAAAAGTTTTCCAAGGAACAGAATAATGAAGGAAGCTTTGATGCAAGAATAATTATGAGAAAAACAGGAAACATTTGACAAAAAATAAAAAGAAAAAAACTTAAAACCAAACTTCATTTTTAAATCGGTAGAAAAGAAGAGTGGTTGAAGTAAGCAAGTTAATGATTTAAAAATACACATGGCTTGTAGATTTCCGTGGTCGTTGTCCATAATTTCATATGTACAACTTTTTTTAACTGTGTATATTGTTTACTACATATACTAGTGGGCAACACCTTGCACAATAAATCAAGATATTATTTAACAAAATAATAGAGGATGAAACAGTGCCAGAGGAATGGAAACGAAGCATCACAACACTGGTATCCAAAAAAAGAAATAAGAAAAACTCTGCAAACTATAGAGGCGTGTCTCTACTAGGGACAATAGCCAAACTATTTACTGGAATAGTCGCAGAAACTATACGCGACCTAGTGCCAATCAATGAGATGCAGCACGGATTCAGAAAAAATCGATCCACAACATATACCAATTCGCCAAATTATGGAAAAAACCAGAGAATATAACAAACCGGCCTTCCTTTTCTTCGTCGATGTGGCAAAAGCATTTGATAGAGTACGACGACATATCATAAAAATTTTTGAAGATAGGAATGTATCTCCAAATATCACAAGACTGATAGAAGAACTCAACTCGAAATACTACACGCAGATAAAAGTCAATAACAAAACAACACATGAAATCCCAATGAAAACCGGATTCAAATAAGCCCGCTTCAATCTAATAATAAACAAGCTAATAGAGAGAGCATAAGAAACATGGAGGGATACAGAATGAGAAACTACAGAATTTGAGTATAGTGTGTTATGCGAATGACGCAGTTTTGGTTGCCAACAGCTAGGATAACCTACAAAGAATCCTACACAAATTTAACGTTACAGCTAAAAAGTACAACATGATTATATTGATCGAAAAAACAAAGAACATATGTAGCTATGTAGAAGGTGCAAACTCGAAAGCGAAACGGCAATAATCAAGCAGAGAATGTCGTTCAACTACCTGGCAATAGATATGACAAGCGACTGCAATCTTTATCGAGAAACAGTAAACCAGACAAAAAAAAACAGCAGTCGCTTCAGGGTCACTGAAAGATATAATATGGAGAAATAAATATCTCGGAACTGAAATCAAGATAAGAATTTATAAGATCTGCGTTTACCAAATACTAACCAATACAATCGAGATGAGAGCTGACACGAAAAAAACAAAGCAGACACTAAGAACGTCAGAAATGAAAGTACTACAAATACTAATAAGAAAACCGAGATGGATCGTATAAGAACTGAAGATATCCGACAGGAATGTAAAATTCGGGACGTAGTGAGATGGGGGACGAGAAAGGAGAAGAAACTGGAACCAACATGTCTCCAGAATAAATAGTGAGTGGCAAAGGCTCCGTAAGATGGAAAACCAGAAGGAACCAGACCACCAGGAAGGCCACCAAAAAGATGAAAACACAGTTGGTCATCAATCTCTCAAGGTAATACAACCCAGTAAAACACAGGCCACAAGCCTAACGTAAGGAGAAGAAGAAGAAGAAGAAAATTATTTACTGCATGAAGGCAACGCCAAAAAGTTTATATATAAAAGAATTCATGGTTCTACTTTGACGACCCGTAGTGGTTATTACTTCCTTAAAGACATATTGTGGCTGTATATAATTAAAATAGTTTCGCAGAGTTATAATTGTACTGATTAATTAAAATACATAAATTTCCAACGGTCGATGCGAGAGAGTGAGATAAAGAGGGGGACGCTAACAGAATGTATGGGTTTCCACTTTCATTTAAAATTAAACCCCCATTAATAAAATTTAAGCCGATATCAAAAACTGAGTTCTAACAAAAATGTGCCATATAAATATGAGGTTAAGAAATTAATCTCAAATATTACCAAAGAATTATGTAGCGACAATAGCACCATGTTATTGATATCGAGGCACGACAGCGGAATAAAGGGAGAAAACTTGAAATAATTTGGATAAATAAAAGGTAGTCTAAGAAACAGAATAATTAAGAAAAAGTTTGATGCAAGAATAATTAAGAAGAAAAGAAAAGATAGGCTATGAAACGTTAGGCAAAAAGCGAAAAGAATAGAAGAAAAATTTCATTTCTAAACCGGTAAAGGAAAAAAAAGCACATGGTTGAAGTAAGCAAGTTATAGATTTAAAAATACACCTAGCTTGTAGACTTCCAAGGTTATTGTGCATAGTTTACAATTTCTTTTTAAAACCATATTGTTTACTACACGTAGGCAACACCAAAAATTAATAAGTTTATATATAAAAGAATTCATGGCTCCATTTTGACAACCCGTAGTGGTTACTATTCCCTTGAAGATATATTGTGGCTATAGATAATGAAGATAGTTTCGCAGAGTCATAATGATATTGATCAACCCTCCGTTTGGCACATGGGTCCAGCCAGACCTTATTCGACTTCCATTGTATTTTAAATGTACTTCTAGTTGAGCTGGCTACTTGAAATTTCGAGACTTTTCCTAAAACCTCCGAAAATTGGGAGGATACTTCTCATCTGAGTTGATAATTACAAGGATATCTGGTATACAGATCATATTCGTACCTCACGTGGTCTGCCCAGACCCTTATGTATTTTATATGGAAATGTATGAAATACGATTCAGTTTGAACATTTATCTCGCTTTTTTTACTTTTTCTTGGTAATTTTTCATTAAAACTGTTTTTCATATTCTCTAAGCATTATACGCACACATATGCATAAGTATCTACAGACACAAACTTGTATGTAACGTTAAAGGCATTTCATGC
>JAVIWB010002581.1:0-34589 GCA_031893035.1 Dermolepida albohirtum
TTCTCATATCACCTTTGTATTCTTGAAATTTTGAAACAACTAAATTTCGAAGGTTACATTGTGTGATCCAACAATTACATTATGTTTAACTTAGATACATTTATTATGTCTTATCGTGTTCTTAATTTATATTAAGATTGTAATGTTAATATTTGTCCATGAAGTCTATAATTTTTAGATGTTACTACTTATCGAATGTTTATGTAGTTATGTTGTAACTAGAACAGTGATTTATGAACATGTAACGGGTGTTTTTTTTAGAGGTATAGAACTTTGAAATGGAATAAAACAAATATGTTTTTTTTAAATTGACATGAAATTTACTTTATTCGAAAGATAATCTTCTGGCATTATAATTTAAATATGACTTCTGGCATATGACCGCCACGGCTGGCTCGGACGTAGTCTAATCTGGAGGGCCAATTTTCGATGACTTTTTCCAACATTTGTGGCCGTATATCGGCAATAACGCGGCGAATGTTGTCCTCCAAGTGGTCAATCGTTTCGGGCTTATCGGCGTAGACTAGCAACTTCACATATCCCCACAGAAAATAGTCAAGCGGCGTTAAATCGCACGATCTTGGAGGCCAATTCACGGGTCCGAAACGTGAAACTATGCGGTTACCAAACGTTTCCTTCAATAAATCAATTGTGGCACGAGCTGTGTGACATGTTGCGCCGTCTTGTTGAAACCACAACTCCTGCACATCATGATTGTTCAATTGAAGAACGAAAAAGTCAGTAATCATGGCTCTATAGCGGTCACCATTGTCTGTAACGTTCTGGCCAGCTTCGTTTTTAAAGAAGTACGGACCAATTATTCCACCAGCCCATAAAGCACACCAAACAGTCAGTTTTTCTGGATATAACGGTGTCTCAACATACACTTGAGGATTATCATCACTCCAAATACGGCAGTTTTATTTATTGACGTATCCATTCAACCAAAAGTGAGCTTCATCGCTAAACAAAATTCGATTATGAAAATCGGGATCAACGGCAATCTTGTTTTGGGCCCATTCATCGAATCTACGCCTTGCTAGGTGATCGTGTGGCTTCAATTCTTGCACGAGTTGGATTTTGTAAGCACGCAAACCTAGATCTTTCCGCAAAATCTTCCATAAAGTGGATGGACACATATCCAATTCCTGTGCACGATGGCGGATAGACTGATTCAGGTCTTCCTCTACGCTACGCTCTACAGCAGCAACGACTTCTGCTGTACGCACTGTACGACGTCTCTCTGGATGTGTGTTATCATTTAGAGTATACGTGGTGCGAAAACGTTCCATAGTTAATCGAATTAATTGCTCTGATGGACGATTATGTTGACCGTAATATTGACGTAGTGCGCGATACGTATTTCGAACAGAACCATGATTTTCAAAATAAATTTGCACAATTTGCAAGCGTTGTTCAGGCGTCAGTCTATCCATGTTGAAATGACAAACCAAACAAAATATAAATCACTTAACAGCTGACAAAATGGCCGCCAGTTAAAAAAGTGTTGCCAACTTAAAATTCTATACCTCTAAAAAAAACACCCGTTACATTACCATCCATATTAGTTCGGACACTCAAATAAATTTAAAAAAAGGAAAACAATTAAATTAATTTATGTCAAAACTTAAAATTTCTATTACATTATTGTTTATAGATGTTTATAAAACATAATAGTAAAAATTAAAGTAATTCTAACGTTAAATAAACAAAGATATCTTAAACATTCCACTCATCAAAGAAACCCCTTTTTGCGCGAAGAGCAGCCCGTACAATCGAGGCATCCATTTCACGAGTTTTTCAAGGACTCTATTCAGTATACTATTCCATTCTTCTCGCAATATGTTCCACAAGTGATTTGTTCAGGTAGGACTCACTTTTCGGACCCTCTTGTCCAATTCATCCCATAATAATTCTATGGGGTTTAGGTCGGGGCTTTGCGGTGGCCATGTCATTACTTGTAAGGTATTATTTTGTTAGTTATTTCAGAAATTCTTACATACTACTGCTGAGTGTTTAGAGTCGTTGTCCTGCATAAACACAAGATTTTCGCCGATTAAACGTAGCCCCGATGGTATGGTGTATTTTCTTGCAATATTTCTAAATAACCTTCCTTTCACAAAATACCCTCGATTCACTTCAAGTCCCCTGTGCTGGCGTAGCAAAAACAACCCCAAACAAACACAGAACTTCTTTCTTATTTGACGATTGGCAGTATATAATCCCACAACATTCTTTGATCACGCGCTCTTAGAAAAACACGCCTTGATTGTCCAAATGCTCCAAACTTTGATTCATCAGTCCATAGGACCCTTTTCCAGTCATCCTGTGTCCAATCTCTATGTGTTTCTGCCCATCGTTGTCCTTTTTGTCTGTTTCCCCGGTTTTCTTAAAGCAATGCGGCCGTGAAGATTTGCAGCTTTTAATTTTATTTTCACCGTAATAACAGAAATTTTTCTTGCACGGTCGCGATTCATTTCTACGGCGATTCCAAAATATCCTCGATTCGCTTCAAGTTCCCTGTGTCGGCGTAGCAAAAACAACCTCAAACAAGCACAGAACTTCTTCCTTATTTGACGGTTTTGTGTTTAGTTTAGGGCTACAATACAATTTAAATTATGTGAAAGAAACTACAGTGTATGTTTGGTTTTCGACGGTGTAGGTCTGATACGGACTTTGTTTCTGTACGCATTTTGCCGTGGTTTTAGTTGCGACACTGTGATTAATTATTTGCTGATGATGACAACTTAGTTTTCGAAATACGGAGTTATATTAATCTTAATTGAGTCACCATTAAAATTTACCGTCAAGTGTATCGTGAACAGAACATTCATCTTGTTGAAACCATTTATATCGATGTCAAAAAACTGCGAGAATAATGTCTTTTAGCATTGTAAATGCCGATTAGCATTTAAATACTCAGGAATAAAAGATGGACCTATTATTCTATCAGATAGAATATTTGCCCAAACAATTAAATGCTTGCTTTTTCTAGACCAACATCGCACAATATTTCTATTATGTAAATAGAATGTCTCGTCGCTAGAAAGAATATTTTGATTATCATTTTGAAATGTATTTAATAAAGATTGCATTCTACGAAAATGATCGCCCTCATAAGCTAGTTGCGATTTTACGTATTTATATGAACGATATTTATTTTTTTTGAATATATTAACAACATACGCATGGCTTGTATATACTTCGGCGGCTATTTGACGTAATGATAATATCGGTTAAAATTCCGTTGGTGCGTAATAAGCACGTATTTCGAATGAATTTCTTTTCATTTAATTCAATATTCTGGGGCAAACCATTGTTTTCTTGAGCTGGTAAAATTAATTCATTGTCGACATTATGCGTTATTTGTTCTTCATTCTTATTTTGATTTGGTAAAAGAAAAATTTTATTTTTGCTTGTTTTTATAGAATCAATTTTATCAAATATTTCTACTGCATTCTGAATTGTGCTTATACTGGAAATAGACTTTCCAGGGAAAGTTTCTGCAAATAATCCACGAATATTTGCAGAATTAGATATTTTTACAAATTGAACACACCCTTCGATCGTGAAATAATTCATTCTCATCACAGTCGAACAAACCAAAATGTACTGAATAATATTGTAGTTTGCTATCCAAGGCTCGAAGCTGATCGATCGCTGCTGATGTGGTGGGTTAATCACAGTGGTTGAAGTAAACAGTCGTATTGCCTATGACCTGCTGTTTAACAAACAATCGGTGTCATACTCGCGTAGTAATTAGTTAAGAGTTTATTTAATGAATATCAGACCCAAAATATTGGGTCTGGGAAAAAGTTCGTGGCGTTTTTTCAGTAAAATTCAACTGGTCCCCGCATGGCGCGTGAACGAATTCATTTAAACCGAATATGCTCCATTATTATCGACAATGTTTCGCCATTTTTTTGGTAGATCCATGATCCCATCGGTGAAAAACTTCTGTGGTTTCTGGTCGAAAAACTGAATCAAGTAGTTTTCACAGGCTTCTTTTGAAATCAACTTAATTCCATTGAGAGAGTTCTGCAGAGATCGAAACAGATGATAGTCAGAGGGTGCTATATCCGGACTGTAAGGTGGGTGCATCAAAACTTCCCAACCAAACTCTCTCAATTTTTGACGGGTCATCAAAGAAGTGTGTGGTCGGGCGTTGTCATGATGGAAGACAACACCTTTCCTATTAATCAATTCGGGCCATTTTCTTTCAATCGCCTGGCGTAATCTCTCTAGTTGTGCACAGTAGAGTTGAGAATCAATCGTCTGACCAGTTGGAAGTAGCTCGTAGTGGACGATTCCCCTCCAGTCCCACCATACACACAGCATCACTTTTTTTGGCGTCAATGTTGGCTTAGCGAACGCTTGTGACGGCTCACCATCCTTTATCCACGATCTTTTACGCTTCCGATTATCGTACGTAATCCATTTTTCATCTCCGGTTATTAAACGTTTCAGAAACGGCTCGATTTCATTCCGTTTCAGCAGCGCATCGCAGATGTTAATTCGGTCCATCATGTTTTTCACGCTCAACTCATGAGGAACCCATACGTCAAGCTTTTTTTTGTAACCAGCTTTGTGTAAATGGTTCAAAACAGTTTTGTGGTCAATGCCTAGCTCCATGCCAATATCGACACTGCTGATATGCTTATCTTGTTGGACTTTTTCAAGAATTTCATCAGATTTTTCAGTGATTGGACGACCGGAGCGTGACTCATCTTTCACATTGAAATTTCCAGAACGAAAGCGAGCGAACCATTTCCGCGCAACAGATTTCGATAAAGTACCTTCACCGTACACAGCACAAATTTTATCACAAGCCTGCGCAGCGTTCTTCCCCTTATCATAATAATATTGCAGAATATAGCGAAATTTCTCATTATTCTTCTCCATTTTCAAGTGCGAATAACTTTCCAACCACTGCACCGATTACAATGTTTCTACGCTCAAACTAACGTTCGGAAGGTCATCTAAAAAACGAGCCGTCGGTGGTGTCGCTGTGACTTGTTGTTCTTTAGTTATCGGCAACCAATGCCATCTATCGGGAAAAACGCCACGAACTTTTTCCCAGACCCAATATAATAGCGTGGTATTTAGTGTGCAATAAATTTTTTGTAAATTCACCGATAAAGTCTTTTATTATATCGACCAGCGGCGATCGGGTTTTGGTTGGGTTATAGAGAGAGAGAGAGGATTTAGTTAAATATAAGCCTCTTAATAGGTACTCAGTAGAATGTTATATTTATAAAATTTTATACAGAGATTGTATTAGGTGCGCAACCAAGTTCTCGCTATTTTTTTGATGAAAATGCAACCTTATTGTGAAAAAATGTTTACAAATGAATCATTTAAAATATTGCCCATCGCTAGCGACAACTTTTTCCCATCTTTCTGGCAGAGCTCGAATACCGTCACGGTAGAAGTGTTCGTCTTTTGAGGCTATCCACAAATCAAGTCATTTTGAGATGTCTTCATATGAGCGGAACTGCTGATTAGACAGACCATGTGCCATCGAACGGAACGAGTAATAATCGGACGGCGCAATATCTGGGGGAATATGGCGGGTGGGGTAGGACCTCCCATTTAAGCGTTTCTAAGTAGGTTTTAACGGGTTTGCCATGCTGTAGAATCACTTTTTCGTGCATCTGTTCGTATTGTGGCCGCTTTTCGCGCAGTGCTCGGCTCAATCGCATCAATTGAGTTCGATACCGTTCCCCAGTGATGGTTTCGTTCGGTTTCAACAGCTCATAATAAATAACACCGCCCTGGTCCCACCAAATACACAGCAAAACCTTCGCAGCGTGAATATTCGGCCGAATCGACGACGTAGAAGCATGACCGAGCAGTTCCCATGATTTTGTTCTCTTTGGGTTGCTGTAATGAATCCATTTTTCATCATCCGTAACGATGCGATGAAGAAAACCCTTCCCGCTGGAGCAGTTGTTTACAGGCGAAAAAACGACGCTCAACGTCCCTTGGCTTCAAATCATAAGGAACCCAAGTTCCTTGTTTTTGAATCATACCCAACGCATGCATTCGCTGGGAAATGGCTTGGCGGATAACTCCTAATGCTGAAGCAAGCCTTTTTGCGTTTGACACGGATCCTCATCGAGCAATGCCTTCAATTCAGCGTCTTCGAAGGTTTTTGGTCTTCCTTCACGCGAACGGTCGTCAACATCGAAATCACCGTCTTTGAAGCGACGGAACCAATCACGGCACGTTGTTTCACTTAGAGCAGCATCTCCGTAAACTTTTTGGAGTTCTCGATGCGCTTCAGCCGCCGTTTTCTTCGAATGAAAGAAGAACAGTAACACTTCCCGCAAATGACAATTATTTGGCACAAAATCAGACATTTTCACACAATCAAAAGTATATGACGCAAAAACAAAATCACTAATGTGTCAAAGCGGTTTGTTTACCATATGTCTAAGCTTGGTTCATGACGTTTTGGTTATGTCACAATCGACCAGCACTTACTACTGGAGCCATCTCTTGAAAAACAGCGAGAATTTAGTTGCGCACCTAATACATCTTAAATTACGAGATTTTTGGTTTACACTGTATGTGACGATCAATACGTTGATGTAAATATTATCCAATGCAGTACGATTGCAATCAAGTTAAACGTGTTTCAAAAATTCTCGTCGATATTCTCGAACTGGTTTGAATTTAAATCATTAAAACAAATAGCAGGTATAGAGTCACATATATATTTAATTTTGCATTGAAAATTACGGTGTTTTACATTCTTAATTATGAGATAATAATTCGTGATAAAGAAATTAAAAGAGCGAATAATAATGTGAAATTGCAGCTACCGTATCGGCGTGATATAGACCATTTCACTTTTTTTTTTTTTACTTTTAATATTAGTTATAGAATGCTTCATTGAGATGTATTTTAGAGTTTTTATAATGATGCTATTAAAACTGTAGTTTAGCTAAGATATTTACGTATTTCTATATGATTGTTTTTGTTTAATGCTTTTGAGGAATGTGGAAACTACATCCTGTTTTTGAATTTGAAATATTACCAATGCAGTTAATATTCACAATATGTAATTTTATTCATCTTTCGAAGTCACATAATGTTAACAAATTTACGTTATTGGTTTTTATATATGTACTTGTTTACATTTTAATAATTTTTGCTTATTCAAGATTTACGTATCAAATATTTCGATTAAAGATTTTCCTTTACTTTGTTTTGAAATCTTTGTATTTACGTAGCTTAGCAGAAATATAATAAAAATAATAATGACTTGAACCTTTTTCAAAAAGTAGTAAGACATATGAAACTACGATTATAAAGGATGTTTCAAATTTCGCGGTTTTTTTAAAGAATAAATAAAACACATAATTTGCATTCACTTTCAAAAACTTTTTATTGGTAATTGAAGTATCAGTTATGACATTTATATGCGAAAAATAATATCTGCCAAATGGTCTCCTCTCGCAGCTCCACAGACGGCCACTATTTTGTTAAAATTTTCAATGACAGTTTGACATAATTGAGGTTCTGTCTCACCAATGACACGAATAATTTCATCTTTCAAAGCAGGAATTGATTTTGGATTGTTTTTATAAAGCTGACTTTTCACATAACCCCAAAGAAAATAGTCTAACGGTGTCAAATCACAAGATCTTGGTGGTGAATTAACATCACCGTTTCTTGAGATTACACGTACAGGAAATTTTTCTCTCAATAAATCAATTGATTCGTGTGCAAAGTGAGGTGTAGTGCTATCCTGTTGAAACCACATATCCTCTGAATCAATATTCATTAATTCAGGCCACAAAAATTCGGTTATTGTCCGACGATATCGATCACTATTAACAGTTACAGTTTCACCAGCAGCATTTTCAAAGAAGTAAGGTCCAATTACACCACCTGACCATAATGCACACCAAACAATAACTCGTTTAGGATGCATAGGTTCCTCATGAATAATTCGTGGATTTTTCTCACCCCAGATATGGCAATTTTGTTTATTAACATAGCCACCAAGTTCAAAATGTACCTCATCGGAAAACATTATTTTTTGAGAAAAATCAGCTGGTTGTTCATTGATGAAATTGACAAATAAACATTTTAAATGATCTAATGGCTTCAGTTCCTGTATTATTTGAACCTTATATGCCTTCAGAGCTAAATCCTTGTGTAAAATATGCCATGTTGTTGATTCACTAAGGCCAAGTTGTTGTGAACGTCGTCTAATGGACATTTCAGGATCTTCAGCAACACTTTCACGAACCAAACCAATATTTTCTTGTGAACGACCACTACGACTGTATTTTCACTTTTTTGATCTTCCACAGAACCGGTCTCTTGAAATTTTTTAATAATTCGACCAATAATGCTTTCAGATGAGCGATTATGTAAACCATAAAATTCACGTAATTTTCTAAAAGCTCTTTTCACAGAACGCTGATTTTTAAAAATAATTCAACGCGTTGTACCTTGTACAAAGCCAATTTTATAAATGTCACGCATCACACTTTTTAAATACCCACATACCCAGACAAATTCAGTGTGCCATCTATATTTTATTTATTCTTACAAAAACTGCGCAATTTGAAACCCTCTTTAGGTGTTTCGACTGCTGTTACTTCAATATATCTTTGTGACGAGGTTAAAGTTGATATTGATTTTGATTTACTCCAGTATAACGGGTGATTCAAAATCACGTACTTTTTTCAATACCGATTTTTTGACAAATAAAGCGTGAGTCGTGTCAAACTTTCACGATATTACAGTTAAGTATTGTGTGACATTTTATTATGGAAAGACTCGGTCTGGCGCAGCGTCTGCCAATTAATCAGCTGTATTACGAAAATCAGTGTTGCAAGAGAAATGTGTTTCTTGTGGTTAGGGCTGATAGCCTACGCAATCGCCCCACTAAACGCACAATTCACTATGCCATCGAAAAATTTGAAACGCAATTTTCATTATTGGATAATACGCGACCAAATAGATGATATTTAGCACGTAGTGAAGAAAATGTAGCTATGATAGCTGAGCGTGTATGCGATGACCGTGATGATCGATTAGTTTTTAATATTAATATATACTAATACTTTTTTATTATTGATTTTGTTATACAGTACTGCGCAAAAAAAAGAAGCACCTTCTTGAATTTCACAAGAAACTATCATAAAAGGATAAATAATAATCTTATACTAGTTGAAATTTTTTTATGTATAAAAACTAACACATATTGATACTTAAACATAAACAACTTAAATTTTCAATATTTTGTATGACCACCTTTATTTTTTTATAGTATCCTGCATTCTTCTTGGTAGGCTTTCCACTAGTGAATTAATTGAATTTTCAGGAATATCGTACCACTCTTCCTGTAGTTCTTTGGCCCCCTTTCACACTTTTTTCTGTCAAGATAATCCCACATATGCTCAATAGTATTTAAGTCTGGACATCGAGGTGACCATATTATAGTCTGCAATACCTCATTTGCTTCCTGCTGTGTTAAATAAGTTTTCACAAATTTTGAGGTATGCTTGGGATCACTGTATTACTGTAGAATGAAATTATTGCCAATAAGTCGCTGTCCTGATGGTATGGCATGTTCTTCTAATAGTGTTCTGAATTTCTCACCAGTTAATTTACCCTCTACTTTTACAATTTCACCCACACCTACTGCCGAAATAGGACTCCAAACTTGGATATTGTTTCCTCCATGCTTTATGGTAGTGTGTAAACACCACTGAATTAAAAACAAAATCTTATAGATAAATAACGATTCACCAGAGCGTCGTCTAGCATACTAACGCCTGTTCGTTCCAAATAATTGATATTTAGATTCGTCAGCCCGTAGTACTTGTCGCCACTCATTATATCCCTAAGTTTCGTGGTCTCTGGCATATTTTAATCGTTTCCCTTTATTATCTCGCCCCAGTAAGGGTTTTCTCACGGCCACGCATCCTCTCAAGCTTTACTGTTGAAGTATGTACCGAAGTACCAGATGTTCACGAAAGATCTTGAACTAGTTCTGCGCTAACTTTTTTACGATTTTTTAAGGAACTAACTTTTAAAAACTGTGCATCAGCTTTACTGAGCTTTTTTTTGGACGTCCACTCTTTGATCTATCATTTACACTGCCGGTTTCAGCCATTCTTTTTATCGTTTGTTGCATGCCATACCGGGAACATTTCACTATCTTTAATATTTTCACTTGACTATTACCCTCTTGGAGTAAAACAATAATTTTATTTCTACCTAGTAATACTATTGTAGGCATTTTCTATCTACTATAACAATTTAGAGCTCATGATTTTTTCTTAAAATGAAAATTTCACTCGCAGGCGCGTTTTTTAAGAATCTAAATAAATTCTATTGTGGAACCGCTCTGTATCGTTTCTACCACTGAATTAAAAACAAAATCTTATAGATAAATAACTCTCTCTTGAAATTTTATTGCAGAGCATTGTGGTGCAATAAAATTTATTACTTTAATCCTCTTATCAGGCGGTGAAAAGTTCCAGTGATTATATTTCTACCAATAAGTGAATCGTTCTAGGAAAGATGTATTAAGTATTATAAATTAAATTGGCCCAATAATTATTAGTGAAAACGTTTTAGTAAATAAGTTTTGGAAAATATTGTTAGGCGCCTCTTTCTTTTACACAGTACTGTATTTCTTATAGAATTTTTAAAAATTTTTCTGCGTTTTCTATCATATGGAATGTATATATATGTTTTTGTTGTTTTAAATATACATTATTCTGTAAATAGTAGTTGACTGTTGTTGGATAATAAAGCACTATTATTATTATACTTCTTGCTATATACTTTACGTAAGACGTCGCTGGTGTTTTTCTCTCTGAAAGTATTGATTTCTAATTTCACTGTCAACAATCTATCGAAAGTTTAAATATTTAATAATTAAATAAAGTATCACTCAATTAAGTAAGAGTATGTAGATACTTTTATTTGAGAGTTTACATTTCTACATAGATCTGGCACATTTACACATTTCTATTACTTTCCGAGAAGAAAGTATTCTTGTAGCTCTAAGACATGAAAAGTCTTTATTAATACACATATATACGAGGTGTGGCAGAAAAGTAATGAACCGACTTTTTTGCAAGAATTTAATTTTTATACATCCTTGTTATCCCCTTCCAACTCGTCCCTTTGCGGTAGTGCTGAAGGGTTTTAATTGTAATTATCTTTAACTTCTCGATTACGCTTCTTTGAATGTTATCAGCAGTATAGAAATGACGGCCTTTCTAATGGATCTTCATTATGATGAACAAAAAGTCACACGGAGTTAGATCAGGCGAACAAGGGGGCTGGGAAACCACAGCACTTTCTTTTCTAGCTTGAAATTGGGTGGTGAATCGTGTGATAGAAGGCATTGTCATAGTGCAGTATCTAAATGTTGCAATGTCCAGCACCCCTTTTCTAAGCCATTCAAGGATTTCTTAATAAAATCCTGATTGACAAGTTGGGACAGGGAGCACAAATTCCTTGTGAATGATACCCCCTGTCCAAAGAAACAAATGAGCATGGACTTAATCTGGTACGTAGACTTCCGCGATCGTTGTCCATACTATCTGCTTCTGGGCTTCCGGGCTGGAACCGCGTCATTGGTATAACTGCCGACGCTTCGTACCCACTCGTATGGGACATCTTCAGGGCTCAACTACTGCTACTGTCTATCGCACTGAAACTGTTTCAGTCGATCCTTAACGATATCAAACTAGAAAGAAAGCTCTTGTACGGTCGTCACTGTTTCAGTCTTTGGGCTCTTGAAATGCTTTGAAAAAGATCTATTGTTTTCGACCAACATTTTGTTCAGCGATGAGGCCCATTTCCGGCTTAATGGCTACGTCAATAAGGACAATTGTATTTGGACTGAAGAGCAACTCGGAGAGGTTTAAAAGCTACCATTACATTCAGACAAAACCACGATTTGCTGTGATTTATGGCCAAGTGGAATTATCGGTCCGTATTTCTTCAAAAACGAAGAGGGTCGCAACGTAACCGTGAACGGAATCAGTTATCGCACTACGATAACGGACTATTAACTGCCTGAAATTGAACCCCGTGATCTCGACGACACTTGGTTCCAACATGACGGCGCTACTTGCCACATAGCCCGTGAAAGCATAGCTCTATTGCGAGAACAATTTGATGAACATTTAATTTCGCTGTGTGAGTGGACCTGTGCAAAAGCCAGCTACGATTGAGCAATTGCAAGCCAACATGATCCGCGTTATTCGCCAAGTACCACTTGAAATGCTCGAAGCGTCATCGAAAATTGGAACTTCAGAATGGACCATGTTGGGCGCAGTTAAGGCCAACATTTGAAGGAAATAATTTTAAAAAAATAAATGTCAAGAATGGTTCTTTTATATAATAATAAAGAATGGCTGATAAAATTGAAGTTTTTTTTTTATTTTTGAAAAAAGTACCTCCAAACACTTTTGAAAGTCAGTTTCCACCTAACGCTACATGTGAGCTCTGTCTTATGGCGTTCTAAGGTTGCTAATAACTTCGGAACGAGAAGAGATACAATGTTCTGGTTTGAAGCAGCGTAACAGTCGTGTCACAATCTATAAGTACACACCTAAAAAACAATCACTTTTGAAAGTCAGTTTCCGCCTAACGCTACATGTGAGCTCTGTCTTATGGCGTTCTAAGGTTGCTAATAACTTCGGAACGAGAAGAGATACAATGTTCTGGTTTGAAGCAGCGTAACAGTCGTGTCACAATCTATAAGTACACACCTAAAAAACAATCACTTTTGAAAGTCAGTTTCCGCCTAACGCTACATGTGAGCTCTGTCTTATGGCGTTCTAAGGTTGCTAATAACTTCGGAACGAGAAGAGATACAATGTTCTGGTTTGAAGCAGCGTAACAGTCGTGTCACAATCTATAAGTACACACCTAAAAAACAATCACTTTTGAAAGTCAGTTTCCGCCTAACGCTACATGTGAGCTCTGTCTTATGGCGTTCTAAGGTTGCTAATAACTTCGGAACGAGAAGAGATACAATGTTCTGGTTTGAAGCAGCGTAACAGTCGTGTCACAATCTATAAGTACACACCTAAAAAACAATCACTTTTGAAAGTCAGTTTCCGCCTAACGCTACATGTGAGCTCTGTCTGATGGCGTTCTAAGGTTGCTAATAACTTCGGAACGAGAAGAGATACAATGTTCTGGTTTGAAGCAGCGTAACAGTCGTGTCACAATCTATAAGTACACACCTAAAAAACAATCACTTTTGAAAGTCAGTTTCCGCCTAACGCTACATGTGAGCTCTGTCTTATGGCGTTCTAAGGTTGCTAATAACTTCGGAACGAGAAGAGATACAATGTTCTGGTTTGAAGCAGCGTAACAGTCGTGTCACAATCTATAAGTACACACCTAAAAAACAATCACTTTTGAAAGTCAGTTTCCGCCTAACGCTACATGTGAGCTCTGTCTTATGGCGTTCTAAGGTTGCTAATAACTTCGGAACGAGAAGAGATACAATGTTCTGGTTTGAAGCAGCGTAACAGTCGTGTCACAATCTATAAGTACACACCTAAAAAACAATCACTTTTGAAAGTCAGTTTCCGCCTAACGCTACATGTGAGCTCTGTCTTATGGCGTTCTAAGGTTGCTAATAACTTCGGAACGAGAAGAGATACAATGTTCTGGTTTGAAGCAGCGTAACAGTCGTGTCACAATCTATAAGTACACACCTAAAAAACAATCACTTTTGAAAGTCAGTTTCCGCCTAACGCTACATGTGAGCTCTGTCTTATGGCGTTCTAAGGTTGCTAATAACTTCGGAACGAGAAGAGATACAATGTTCTGGTTTGAAGCAGCGTAACAGTCGTGTCACAATCTATAAGTACACACCTAAAAAACAATCACTTTTGAAAGTCAGTTTCCGCCTAACGCTACATGTGAGCTCTGTCTTATGGCGTTCTAAGGTTGCTAATAACTTCGGAACGAGAAGAGATACAATGTTCTGGTTTGAAGCAGCGTAACAGTCGTGTCACAATCTATAAGTACACACCTAAAAAACAATCACTTTTGAAAGTCAGTTTCCGCCTAACGCTACATGTGAGCTCTGTCTTATGGCGTTCTAAGGTTGCTAATAACTTCGGAACGAGAAGAGATACAATGTTCTGGTTTGAAGCAGCGTAACAGTCGTGTCACAATCTATAAGTACACACCTAAAAAACAATCACTTTTGAAAGTCAGTTTCCGCCTAACGCTACATGTGAGCTCTGTCTTATGGCGTTCTAAGGTTGCTAATAACTTCGGAACGAGAAGAGATACAATGTTCTGGTTTGAAGCAGCGTAACAGTCGTGTCACAATCTATAAGTACACACCTAAAAAACAATCACTTTTGAAAGTCAGTTTCCGCCTAACGCTACATGTGAGCTCTGTCTTATGGCGTTCTAAGGTTGCTAATAACTTCGGAACGAGAAGAGATACAATGTTCTGGTTTGAAGCAGCGTAACAGTCGTGTCACAATCTATAAGTACACACCTAAAAAACAATCACTTTTGAAAGTCAGTTTCCGCCTAACGCTACATGTGAGCTCTGTCTTATGGCGTTCTAAGGTTGCTAATAACTTCGGAACGAGAAGAGATACAATGTTCTGGTTTGAAGCAGCGTAACAGTCGTGTCACAATCTATAAGTACACACCTAAAAAACAATCACTTTTGAAAGTCAGTTTCCGCCTAACGCTACATGTGAGCTCTGTCTTATGGCGTTCTAAGGTTGCTAATAACTTCGGAACGAGAAGAGATACAATGTTCTGGTTTGAAGCAGCGTAACAGTCGTGTCACAATCTATAAGTACACACCTAAAAAACAATCACTTTTGAAAGTCAGTTTCCGCCTAACGCTACATGTGAGCTCTGTCTTATGGCGTTCTAAGGTTGCTAATAACTTCGGAACGAGAAGAGATACAATGTTCTGGTTTGAAGCAGCGTAACAGTCGTGTCACAATCTATAAGTACACACCTAAAAAACAATCACTTTTGAAAGTCAGTTTCCGCCTAACGCTACATGTGAGCTCTGTCTTATGGCGTTCTAAGGTTGCTAATAACTTCGGAACGAGAAGAGATACAATGTTCTGGTTTGAAGCAGCGTAACAGTCGTGTCACAATCTATAAGTACACACCTAAAAAACAATCACTTTTGAAAGTCAGTTTCCGCCTAACGCTACATGTGAGCTCTGTCTTATGGCGTTCTAAGGTTGCTAATAACTTCGGAACGAGAAGAGATACAATGTTCTGGTTTGAAGCAGCGTAACAGTCGTGTCACAATCTATAAGTACACACCTAAAAAACAATCACTTTTGAAAGTCAGTTTCCGCCTAACGCTACATGTGAGCTCTGTCTTATGGCGTTCTAAGGTTGCTAATAACTTCGGAACGAGAAGAGATACAATGTTCTGGTTTGAAGCAGCGTAACAGTCGTGTCACAATCTATAAGTACACACCTAAAAAACAATCACTTTTGAAAGTCAGTTTCCGCCTAACGCTACATGTGAGCTCTGTCTTATGGCGTTCTAAGGTTGCTAATAACTTCGGAACGAGAAGAGATACAATGTTCTGGTTTGAAGCAGCGTAACAGTCGTGTCACAATCTATAAGTACACACCTAAAAAACAATCACTTTTGAAAGTCAGTTTCCGCCTAACGCTACATGTGAGCTCTGTCTTATGGCGTTCTAAGGTTGCTAATAACTTCGGAACGAGAAGAGATACAATGTTCTGGTTTGAAGCAGCGTAACAGTCGTGTCACAATCTATAAGTACACACCTAAAAAACAATCACTTTTGAAAGTCAGTTTCCGCCTAACGCTACATGTGAGCTCTGTCTTATGGCGTTCTAAGGTTGCTAATAACTTCGGAACGAGAAGAGATACAATGTTCTGGTTTGAAGCAGCGTAACAGTCGTGTCACAATCTATAAGTACACACCTAAAAAACAATCACTTTTGAAAGTCAGTTTCCGCCTAACGCTACATGTGAGCTCTGTCTTATGGCGTTCTAAGGTTGCTAATAACTTCGGAACGAGAAGAGATACAATGTTCTGGTTTGAAGCAGCGTAACAGTCGTGTCACAATCTATAAGTACACACCTAAAAAACAATCACTTTTGAAAGTCAGTTTCCGCCTAACGCTACATGTGAGCTCTGTCTTATGGCGTTCTAAGGTTGCTAATAACTTCGGAACGAGAAGAGATACAATGTTCTGGTTTGAAGCAGCGTAACAGTCGTGTCACAATCTATAAGTACACACCTAAAAAACAATCACTTTTGAAAGTCAGTTTCCGCCTAACGCTACATGTGAGCTCTGTCTTATGGCGTTCTAAGGTTGCTAATAACTTCGGAACGAGAAGAGATACAATGTTCTGGTTTGAAGCAGCGTAACAGTCGTGTCACAATCTATAAGTACACACCTAAAAAACAATCACTTTTGAAAGTCAGTTTCCGCCTAACGCTACATGTGAGCTCTGTCTTATGGCGTTCTAAGGTTGCTAATAACTTCGGAACGAGAAGAGATACAATGTTCTGGTTTGAAGCAGCGTAACAGTCGTGTCACAATCTATAAGTACACACCTAAAAAACAATCACTTTTGAAAGTCAGTTTCCGCCTAACGCTACATGTGAGCTCTGTCTTATGGCGTTCTAAGGTTGCTAATAACTTCGGAACGAGAAGAGATACAATGTTCTGGTTTGAAGCAGCGTAACAGTCGTGTCACAATCTATAAGTACACACCTAAAAAACAATCACTTTTGAAAGTCAGTTTCCGCCTAACGCTACATGTGAGCTCTGTCTTATGGCGTTCTAAGGTTGCTAATAACTTCGGAACGAGAAGAGATACAATGTTCTGGTTTGAAGCAGCGTAACAGTCGTGTCACAATCTATAAGTACACACCTAAAAAACAATCACTTTTGAAAGTCAGTTTCCGCCTAACGCTACATGTGAGCTCTGTCTTATGGCGTTCTAAGGTTGCTAATAACTTCGGAACGAGAAGAGATACAATGTTCTGGTTTGAAGCAGCGTAACAGTCGTGTCACAATCTATAAGTACACACCTAAAAAACAATCACTTTTGAAAGTCAGTTTCCGCCTAACGCTACATGTGAGCTCTGTCTTATGGCGTTCTAAGGTTGCTAATAACTTCGGAACGAGAAGAGATACAATGTTCTGGTTTGAAGCAGCGTAACAGTCGTGTCACAATCTATAAGTACACACCTAAAAAACAATCACTTTTGAAAGTCAGTTTCCGCCTAACGCTACATGTGAGCTCTGTCTTATGGCGTTCTAAGGTTGCTAATAACTTCGGAACGAGAAGAGATACAATGTTCTGGTTTGAAGCAGCGTAACAGTCGTGTCACAATCTATAAGTACACACCTAAAAAACAATCACTTTTGAAAGTCAGTTTCCGCCTAACGCTACATGTGAGCTCTGTCTTATGGCGTTCTAAGGTTGCTAATAACTTCGGAACGAGAAGAGATACAATGTTCTGGTTTGAAGCAGCGTAACAGTCGTGTCACAATCTATAAGTACACACCTAAAAAACAATCACTTTTGAAAGTCAGTTTCCGCCTAACGCTACATGTGAGCTCTGTCTTATGGCGTTCTAAGGTTGCTAATAACTTCGGAACGAGAAGAGATACAATGTTCTGGTTTGAAGCAGCGTAACAGTCGTGTCACAATCTATAAGTACACACCTAAAAAACAATCACTTTTGAAAGTCAGTTTCCGCCTAACGCTACATGTGAGCTCTGTCTTATGGCGTTCTAAGGTTGCTAATAACTTCGGAACGAGAAGAGATACAATGTTCTGGTTTGAAGCAGCGTAACAGTCGTGTCACAATCTATAAGTACACACCTAAAAAACAATCACTTTTGAAAGTCAGTTTCCGCCTAACGCTACATGTGAGCTCTGTCTTATGGCGTTCTAAGGTTGCTAATAACTTCGGAACGAGAAGAGATACAATGTTCTGGTTTGAAGCAGCGTAACAGTCGTGTCACAATCTATAAGTACACACCTAAAAAACAATCACTTTTGAAAGTCAGTTTCCGCCTAACGCTACATGTGAGCTCTGTCTTATGGCGTTCTAAGGTTGCTAATAACTTCGGAACGAGAAGAGATACAATGTTCTGGTTTGAAGCAGCGTAACAGTCGTGTCACAATCTATAAGTACACACCTAAAAAACAATCACTTTTGAAAGTCAGTTTCCGCCTAACGCTACATGTGAGCTCTGTCTTATGGCGTTCTAAGGTTGCTAATAACTTCGGAACGAGAAGAGATACAATGTTCTGGTTTGAAGCAGCGTAACAGTCGTGTCACAATCTATAAGTACACACCTAAAAAACAATCACTTTTGAAAGTCAGTTTCCGCCTAACGCTACATGTGAGCTCTGTCTTATGGCGTTCTAAGGTTGCTAATAACTTCGGAACGAGAAGAGATACAATGTTCTGGTTTGAAGCAGCGTAACAGTCGTGTCACAATCTATAAGTACACACCTAAAAAACAATCACTTTTGAAAGTCAGTTTCCGCCTAACGCTACATGTGAGCTCTGTCTTATGGCGTTCTAAGGTTGCTAATAACTTCGGAACGAGAAGAGATACAATGTTCTGGTTTGAAGCAGCGTAACAGTCGTGTCACAATCTATAAGTACACACCTAAAAAACAATCACTTTTGAAAGTCAGTTTCCGCCTAACGCTACATGTGAGCTCTGTCTTATGGCGTTCTAAGGTTGCTAATAACTTCGGAACGAGAAGAGATACAATGTTCTGGTTTGAAGCAGCGTAACAGTCGTGTCACAATCTATAAGTACACACCTAAAAAACAATCACTTTTGAAAGTCAGTTTCCGCCTAACGCTACATGTGAGCTCTGTCTTATGGCGTTCTAAGGTTGCTAATAACTTCGGAACGAGAAGAGATACAATGTTCTGGTTTGAAGCAGCGTAACAGTCGTGTCACAATCTATAAGTACACACCTAAAAAACAATCACTTTTGAAAGTCAGTTTCCGCCTAACGCTACATGTGAGCTCTGTCTTATGGCGTTCTAAGGTTGCTAATAACTTCGGAACGAGAAGAGATACAATGTTCTGGTTTGAAGCAGCGTAACAGTCGTGTCACAATCTATAAGTACACACCTAAAAAACAATCACTTTTGAAAGTCAGTTTCCGCCTAACGCTACATGTGAGCTCTGTCTTATGGCGTTCTAAGGTTTCTAATAACTTCGGAACGAGAAGAGATACAATGTTCTGGTTTGAAGCAGCGTAACAGTCGTGTCACAATCTATAAGTACACACCTAAAAAACAATCACTTTTGAAAGTCAGTTTCCGCCTAACGCTACATGTGAGCTCTGTCTTATGGCGTTCTAAGGTTGCTAATAACTTCGGAACGAGAAGAGATACAATGTTCTGGTTTGAAGCAGCGTAACAGTCGTGTCACAATCTATAAGTACACACCTAAAAAACAATCACTTTTGAAAGTCAGTTTCCGCCTAACGCTACATGTGAGCTCTGTCTTATGGCGTTCTAAGGTTGCTAATAACTTCGGAACGAGAAGAGATACAATGTTCTGGTTTGAAGCAGCGTAACAGTCGTGTCACAATCTATAAGTACACACCTAAAAAACAATCACTTTTGAAAGTCAGTTTCCGCCTAACGCTACATGTGAGCTCTGTCTTATGGCGTTCTAAGGTTGCTAATAACTTCGGAACGAGAAGAGATACAATGTTCTGGTTTGAAGCAGCGTAACAGTCGTGTCACAATCTATAAGTACACACCTAAAAAACAATCACTTTTGAAAGTCAGTTTCCGCCTAACGCTACATGTGAGCTCTGTCTTATGGCGTTCTAAGGTTGCTAATAACTTCGGAACGAGAAGAGATACAATGTTCTGGTTTGAAGCAGCGTAACAGTCGTGTCACAATCTATAAGTACACACCTAAAAAACAATCACTTTTGAAAGTCAGTTTCCGCCTAACGCTACATGTGAGCTCTGTCTTATGGCGTTCTAAGGTTGCTAATAACTTCGGAACGAGAAGAGATACAATGTTCTGGTTTGAAGCAGCGTAACAGTCGTGTCACAATCTATAAGTACACACCTAAAAAACAATCACTTTTGAAAGTCAGTTTCCGCCTAACGCTACATGTGAGCTCTGTCTTATGGCGTTCTAAGGTTGCTAATAACTTCGGAACGAGAAGAGATACAATGTTCTGGTTTGAAGCAGCGTAACAGTCGTGTCACAATCTATAAGTACACACCTAAAAAACAATCACTTTTGAAAGTCAGTTTCCGCCTAACGCTACATGTGAGCTCTGTCTTATGGCGTTCTAAGGTTGCTAATAACTTCGGAACGAGAAGAGATACAATGTTCTGGTTTGAAGCAGCGTAACAGTCGTGTCACAATCTATAAGTACACACCTAAAAAACAATCACTTTTGAAAGTCAGTTTCCGCCTAACGCTACATGTGAGCTCTGTCTTATGGCGTTCTAAGGTTGCTAATAACTTCGGAACGAGAAGAGATACAATGTTCTGGTTTGAAGCAGCGTAACAGTCGTGTCACAATCTATAAGTACACACCTAAAAAACAATCACTTTTGAAAGTCAGTTTCCGCCTAACGCTACATGTGAGCTCTGTCTTATGGCGTTCTAAGGTTGCTAATAACTTCGGAACGAGAAGAGATACAATGTTCTGGTTTGAAGCAGCGTAACAGTCGTGTCACAATCTATAAGTACACACCTAAAAAACAATCACTTTTGAAAGTCAGTTTCCGCCTAACGCTACATGTGAGCTCTGTCTTATGGCGTTCTAAGGTTGCTAATAACTTCGGAACGAGAAGAGATACAATGTTCTGGTTTGAAGCAGCGTAACAGTCGTGTCACAATCTATAAGTACACACCTAAAAAACAATCACTTTTGAAAGTCAGTTTCCGCCTAACGCTACATGTGAGCTCTGTCTTATGGCGTTCTAAGGTTGCTAATAACTTCGGAACGAGAAGAGATACAATGTTCTGGTTTGAAGCAGCGTAACAGTCGTGTCACAATCTATAAGTACACACCTAAAAAACAATCACTTTTGAAAGTCAGTTTCCGCCTAACGCTACATGTGAGCTCTGTCTTATGGCGTTCTAAGGTTGCTAATAACTTCGGAACGAGAAGAGATACAATGTTCTGGTTTGAAGCAGCGTAACAGTCGTGTCACAATCTATAAGTACACACCTAAAAAACAATCACTTTTGAAAGTCAGTTTCCGCCTAACGCTACATGTGAGCTCTGTCTTATGGCGTTCTAAGGTTGCTAATAACTTCGGAACGAGAAGAGATACAATGTTCTGGTTTGAAGCAGCGTAACAGTCGTGTCACAATCTATAAGTACACACCTAAAAAACAATCACTTTTGAAAGTCAGTTTCCGCCTAACGCTACATGTGAGCTCTGTCTTATGGCGTTCTAAGGTTGCTAATAACTTCGGAACGAGAAGAGATACAATGTTCTGGTTTGAAGCAGCGTAACAGTCGTGTCACAATCTATAAGTACACACCTAAAAAACAATCACTTTTGAAAGTCAGTTTCCGCCTAACGCTACATGTGAGCTCTGTCTTATGGCGTTCTAAGGTTGCTAATAACTTCGGAACGAGAAGAGATACAATGTTCTGGTTTGAAGCAGCGTAACAGTCGTGTCACAATCTATAAGTACACACCTAAAAAACAATCACTTTTGAAAGTCAGTTTCCGCCTAACGCTACATGTGAGCTCTGTCTTATGGCGTTCTAAGGTTGCTAATAACTTCGGAACGAGAAGAGATACAATGTTCTGGTTTGAAGCAGCGTAACAGTCGTGTCACAATCTATAAGTACACACCTAAAAAACAATCACTTTTGAAAGTCAGTTTCCGCCTAACGCTACATGTGAGCTCTGTCTTATGGCGTTCTAAGGTTGCTAATAACTTCGGAACGAGAAGAGATACAATGTTCTGGTTTGAAGCAGCGTAACAGTCGTGTCACAATCTATAAGTACACACCTAAAAAACAATCACTTTTGAAAGTCAGTTTCCGCCTAACGCTACATGTGAGCTCTGTCTTATGGCGTTCTAAGGTTGCTAATAACTTCGGAACGAGAAGAGATACAATGTTCTGGTTTGAAGCAGCGTAACAGTCGTGTCACAATCTATAAGTACACACCTAAAAAACAATCACTTTTGAAAGTCAGTTTCCGCCTAACGCTACATGTGAGCTCTGTCTTATGGCGTTCTAAGGTTGCTAATAACTTCGGAACGAGAAGAGATACAATGTTCTGGTTTGAAGCAGCGTAACAGTCGTGTCACAATCTATAAGTACACACCTAAAAAACAATCACTTTTGAAAGTCAGTTTCCGCCTAACGCTACATGTGAGCTCTGTCTTATGGCGTTCTAAGGTTGCTAATAACTTCGGAACGAGAAGAGATACAATGTTCTGGTTTGAAGCAGCGTAACAGTCGTGTCACAATCTATAAGTACACACCTAAAAAACAATCACTTTTGAAAGTCAGTTTCCGCCTAACGCTACATGTGAGCTCTGTCTTATGGCGTTCTAAGGTTGCTAATAACTTCGGAACGAGAAGAGATACAATGTTCTGGTTTGAAGCAGCGTAACAGTCGTGTCACAATCTATAAGTACACACCTAAAAAACAATCACTTTTGAAAGTCAGTTTCCGCCTAACGCTACATGTGAGCTCTGTCTTATGGCGTTCTAAGGTTGCTAATAACTTCGGAACGAGAAGAGATACAATGTTCTGGTTTGAAGCAGCGTAACAGTCGTGTCACAATCTATAAGTACACACCTAAAAAACAATCACTTTTGAAAGTCAGTTTCCGCCTAACGCTACATGTGAGCTCTGTCTTATGGCGTTCTAAGGTTGCTAATAACTTCGGAACGAGAAGAGATACAATGTTCTGGTTTGAAGCAGCGTAACAGTCGTGTCACAATCTATAAGTACACACCTAAAAAACAATCACTTTTGAAAGTCAGTTTCCGCCTAACGCTACATGTGAGCTCTGTCTTATGGCGTTCTAAGGTTGCTAATAACTTCGGAACGAGAAGAGATACAATGTTCTGGTTTGAAGCAGCGTAACAGTCGTGTCACAATCTATAAGTACACACCTAAAAAACAATCACTTTTGAAAGTCAGTTTCCGCCTAACGCTACATGTGAGCTCTGTCTTATGGCGTTCTAAGGTTGCTAATAACTTCGGAACGAGAAGAGATACAATGTTCTGGTTTGAAGCAGCGTAACAGTCGTGTCACAATCTATAAGTACACACCTAAAAAACAATCACTTTTGAAAGTCAGTTTCCGCCTAACGCTACATGTGAGCTCTGTCTTATGGCGTTCTAAGGTTGCTAATAACTTCGGAACGAGAAGAGATACAATGTTCTGGTTTGAAGCAGCGTAACAGTCGTGTCACAATCTATAAGTACACACCTAAAAAACAATCACTTTTGAAAGTCAGTTTCCGCCTAACGCTACATGTGAGCTCTGTCTTATGGCGTTCTAAGGTTGCTAATAACTTCGGAACGAGAAGAGATACAATGTTCTGGTTTGAAGCAGCGTAACAGTCGTGTCACAATCTATAAGTACACACCTAAAAAACAATCACTTTTGAAAGTCAGTTTCCGCCTAACGCTACATGTGAGCTCTGTCTTATGGCGTTCTAAGGTTGCTAATAACTTCGGAACGAGAAGAGATACAATGTTCTGGTTTGAAGCAGCGTAACAGTCGTGTCACAATCTATAAGTACACACCTAAAAAACAATCACTTTTGAAAGTCAGTTTCCGCCTAACGCTACATGTGAGCTCTGTCTTATGGCGTTCTAAGGTTGCTAATAACTTCGGAACGAGAAGAGATACAATGTTCTGGTTTGAAGCAGCGTAACAGTCGTGTCACAATCTATAAGTACACACCTAAAAAACAATCACTTTTGAAAGTCAGTTTCCGCCTAACGCTACATGTGAGCTCTGTCTTATGGCGTTCTAAGGTTGCTAATAACTTCGGAACGAGAAGAGATACAATGTTCTGGTTTGAAGCAGCGTAACAGTCGTGTCACAATCTATAAGTACACACCTAAAAAACAATCACTTTTGAAAGTCAGTTTCCGCCTAACGCTACATGTGAGCTCTGTCTTATGGCGTTCTAAGGTTGCTAATAACTTCGGAACGAGAAGAGATACAATGTTCTGGTTTGAAGCAGCGTAACAGTCGTGTCACAATCTATAAGTACACACCTAAAAAACAATCACTTTTGAAAGTCAGTTTCCGCCTAACGCTACATGTGAGCTCTGTCTTATGGCGTTCTAAGGTTGCTAATAACTTCGGAACGAGAAGAGATACAATGTTCTGGTTTGAAGCAGCGTAACAGTCGTGTCACAATCTATAAGTACACACCTAAAAAACAATCACTTTTGAAAGTCAGTTTCCGCCTAACGCTACATGTGAGCTCTGTCTTATGGCGTTCTAAGGTTGCTAATAACTTCGGAACGAGAAGAGATACAATGTTCTGGTTTGAAGCAGCGTAACAGTCGTGTCACAATCTATAAGTACACACCTAAAAAACAATCACTTTTGAAAGTCAGTTTCCGCCTAACGCTACATGTGAGCTCTGTCTTATGGCGTTCTAAGGTTGCTAATAACTTCGGAACGAGAAGAGATACAATGTTCTGGTTTGAAGCAGCGTAACAGTCGTGTCACAATCTATAAGTACACACCTAAAAAACAATCACTTTTGAAAGTCAGTTTCCGCCTAACGCTACATGTGAGCTCTGTCTTATGGCGTTCTAAGGTTGCTAATAACTTCGGAACGAGAAGAGATACAATGTTCTGGTTTGAAGCAGCGTAACAGTCGTGTCACAATCTATAAGTACACACCTAAAAAACAATCACTTTTGAAAGTCAGTTTCCGCCTAACGCTACATGTGAGCTCTGTCTTATGGCGTTCTAAGGTTGCTAATAACTTCGGAACGAGAAGAGATACAATGTTCTGGTTTGAAGCAGCGTAACAGTCGTGTCACAATCTATAAGTACACACCTAAAAAACAATCACTTTTGAAAGTCAGTTTCCGCCTAACGCTACATGTGAGCTCTGTCTTATGGCGTTCTAAGGTTGCTAATAACTTCGGAACGAGAAGAGATACAATGTTCTGGTTTGAAGCAGCGTAACAGTCGTGTCACAATCTATAAGTACACACCTAAAAAACAATCACTTTTGAAAGTCAGTTTCCGCCTAACGCTACATGTGAGCTCTGTCTTATGGCGTTCTAAGGTTGCTAATAACTTCGGAACGAGAAGAGATACAATGTTCTGGTTTGAAGCAGCGTAACAGTCGTGTCACAATCTATAAGTACACACCTAAAAAACAATCACTTTTGAAAGTCAGTTTCCGCCTAACGCTACATGTGAGCTCTGTCTTATGGCGTTCTAAGGTTGCTAATAACTTCGGAACGAGAAGAGATACAATGTTCTGGTTTGAAGCAGCGTAACAGTCGTGTCACAATCTATAAGTACACACCTAAAAAACAATCACTTTTGAAAGTCAGTTTCCGCCTAACGCTACATGTGAGCTCTGTCTTATGGCGTTCTAAGGTTGCTAATAACTTCGGAACGAGAAGAGATACAATGTTCTGGTTTGAAGCAGCGTAACAGTCGTGTCACAATCTATAAGTACACACCTAAAAAACAATCACTTTTGAAAGTCAGTTTCCGCCTAACGCTACATGTGAGCTCTGTCTTATGGCGTTCTAAGGTTGCTAATAACTTCGGAACGAGAAGAGATACAATGTTCTGGTTTGAAGCAGCGTAACAGTCGTGTCACAATCTATAAGTACACACCTAAAAAACAATCACTTTTGAAAGTCAGTTTCCGCCTAACGCTACATGTGAGCTCTGTCTTATGGCGTTCTAAGGTTGCTAATAACTTCGGAACGAGAAGAGATACAATGTTCTGGTTTGAAGCAGCGTAACAGTCGTGTCACAATCTATAAGTACACACCTAAAAAACAATCACTTTTGAAAGTCAGTTTCCGCCTAACGCTACATGTGAGCTCTGTCTTATGGCGTTCTAAGGTTGCTAATAACTTCGGAACGAGAAGAGATACAATGTTCTGGTTTGAAGCAGCGTAACAGTCGTGTCACAATCTATAAGTACACACCTAAAAAACAATCACTTTTGAAAGTCAGTTTCCGCCTAACGCTACATGTGAGCTCTGTCTTATGGCGTTCTAAGGTTGCTAATAACTTCGGAACGAGAAGAGATACAATGTTCTGGTTTGAAGCAGCGTAACAGTCGTGTCACAATCTATAAGTACACACCTAAAAAACAATCACTTTTGAAAGTCAGTTTCCGCCTAACGCTACATGTGAGCTCTGTCTTATGGCGTTCTAAGGTTGCTAATAACTTCGGAACGAGAAGAGATACAATGTTCTGGTTTGAAGCAGCGTAACAGTCGTGTCACAATCTATAAGTACACACCTAAAAAACAATCACTTTTGAAAGTCAGTTTCCGCCTAACGCTACATGTGAGCTCTGTCTTATGGCGTTCTAAGGTTGCTAATAACTTCGGAACGAGAAGAGATACAATGTTCTGGTTTGAAGCAGCGTAACAGTCGTGTCACAATCTATAAGTACACACCTAAAAAACAATCACTTTTGAAAGTCAGTTTCCGCCTAACGCTACATGTGAGCTCTGTCTTATGGCGTTCTAAGGTTGCTAATAACTTCGGAACGAGAAGAGATACAATGTTCTGGTTTGAAGCAGCGTAACAGTCGTGTCACAATCTATAAGTACACACCTAAAAAACAATCACTTTTGAAAGTCAGTTTCCGCCTAACGCTACATGTGAGCTCTGTCTTATGGCGTTCTAAGGTTGCTAATAACTTCGGAACGAGAAGAGATACAATGTTCTGGTTTGAAGCAGCGTAACAGTCGTGTCACAATCTATAAGTACACACCTAAAAAACAATCACTTTTGAAAGTCAGTTTCCGCCTAACGCTACATGTGAGCTCTGTCTTATGGCGTTCTAAGGTTGCTAATAACTTCGGAACGAGAAGAGATACAATGTTCTGGTTTGAAGCAGCGTAACAGTCGTGTCACAATCTATAAGTACACACCTAAAAAACAATCACTTTTGAAAGTCAGTTTCCGCCTAACGCTACATGTGAGCTCTGTCTTATGGCGTTCTAAGGTTGCTAATAACTTCGGAACGAGAAGAGATACAATGTTCTGGTTTGAAGCAGCGTAACAGTCGTGTCACAATCTATAAGTACACACCTAAAAAACAATCACTTTTGAAAGTCAGTTTCCGCCTAACGCTACATGTGAGCTCTGTCTTATGGCGTTCTAAGGTTGCTAATAACTTCGGAACGAGAAGAGATACAATGTTCTGGTTTGAAGCAGCGTAACAGTCGTGTCACAATCTATAAGTACACACCTAAAAAACAATCACTTTTGAAAGTCAGTTTCCGCCTAACGCTACATGTGAGCTCTGTCTTATGGCGTTCTAAGGTTGCTAATAACTTCGGAACGAGAAGAGATACAATGTTCTGGTTTGAAGCAGCGTAACAGTCGTGTCACAATCTATAAGTACACACCTAAAAAACAATCACTTTTGAAAGTCAGTTTCCGCCTAACGCTACATGTGAGCTCTGTCTTATGGCGTTCTAAGGTTGCTAATAACTTCGGAACGAGAAGAGATACAATGTTCTGGTTTGAAGCAGCGTAACAGTCGTGTCACAATCTATAAGTACACACCTAAAAAACAATCACTTTTGAAACGTTTTGAAAGTCAGTTTCCGCCTAACGCTACATGTGAGCTCTGTCTTATGGCGTTCTAAGGTTGCTAATAACTTCGGAACGAGAAGAGATACAATGTTCTGGTTTGAAGCAGCGTAACAGTCGTGTCACAATCTATAAGTACACACCTAAAAAACAATCACTTTTGAAAGTCAGTTTCCGCCTAACGCTACATGTGAGCTCTGTCTTATGGCGTTCTAAGGTTGCTAATAACTTCGGAACGAGAAGAGATACAATGTTCTGGTTTGAAGCAGCGTAACAGTCGTGTCACAATCTATAAGTACACACCTAAAAAACAATCACTTTTGAAAGTCAGTTTCCGCCTAACGCTACATGTGAGCTCTGTCTTATGGCGTTCTAAGGTTGCTAATAACTTCGGAACGAGAAGAGATACAATGTTCTGGTTTGAAGCAGCGTAACAGTCGTGTCACAATCTATAAGTACACACCTAAAAAACAATCACTTTTGAAAGTCAGTTTCCGCCTAACGCTACATGTGAGCTCTGTCTTATGGCGTTCTAAGGTTGCTAATAACTTCGGAACGAGAAGAGATACAATGTTCTGGTTTGAAGCAGCGTAACAGTCGTGTCACAATCTATAAGTACACACCTAAAAAACAATCACTTTTGAAAGTCAGTTTCCGCCTAACGCTACATGTGAGCTCTGTCTTATGGCGTTCTAAGGTTGCTAATAACTTCGGAACGAGAAGAGATACAATGTTCTGGTTTGAAGCAGCGTAACAGTCGTGTCACAATCTATAAGTACACACCTAAAAAACAATCACTTTTGAAAGTCAGTTTCCGCCTAACGCTACATGTGAGCTCTGTCTTATGGCGTTCTAAGGTTGCTAATAACTTCGGAACGAGAAGAGATACAATGTTCTGGTTTGAAGCAGCGTAACAGTCGTGTCACAATCTATAAGTACACACCTAAAAAACAATCACTTTTGAAAGTCAGTTTCCGCCTAACGCTACATGTGAGCTCTGTCTTATGGCGTTCTAAGGTTGCTAATAACTTCGGAACGAGAAGAGATACAATGTTCTGGTTTGAAGCAGCGTAACAGTCGTGTCACAATCTATAAGTACACACCTAAAAAACAATCACTTTTGAAAGTCAGTTTCCGCCTAACGCTACATGTGAGCTCTGTCTTATGGCGTTCTAAGGTTGCTAATAACTTCGGAACGAGAAGAGATACAATGTTCTGGTTTGAAGCAGCGTAACAGTCGTGTCACAATCTATAAGTACACACCTAAAAAACAATCACTTTTGAAAGTCAGTTTCCGCCTAACGCTACATGTGAGCTCTGTCTTATGGCGTTCTAAGGTTGCTAATAACTTCGGAACGAGAAGAGATACAATGTTCTGGTTTGAAGCAGCGTAACAGTCGTGTCACAATCTATAAGTACACACCTAAAAAACAATCACTTTTGAAAGTCAGTTTCCGCCTAACGCTACATGTGAGCTCTGTCTTATGGCGTTCTAAGGTTGCTAATAACTTCGGAACGAGAAGAGATACAATGTTCTGGTTTGAAGCAGCGTAACAGTCGTGTCACAATCTATAAGTACACACCTAAAAAACAATCACTTTTGAAAGTCAGTTTCCGCCTAACGCTACATGTGAGCTCTGTCTTATGGCGTTCTAAGGTTGCTAATAACTTCGGAACGAGAAGAGATACAATGTTCTGGTTTGAAGCAGCGTAACAGTCGTGTCACAATCTATAAGTACACACCTAAAAAACAATCACTTTTGAAAGTCAGTTTCCGCCTAACGCTACATGTGAGCTCTGTCTTATGGCGTTCTAAGGTTGCTAATAACTTCGGAACGAGAAGAGATACAATGTTCTGGTTTGAAGCAGCGTAACAGTCGTGTCACAATCTATAAGTACACACCTAAAAAACAATCACTTTTGAAAGTCAGTTTCCGCCTAACGCTACATGTGAGCTCTGTCTTATGGCGTTCTAAGGTTGCTAATAACTTCGGAACGAGAAGAGATACAATGTTCTGGTTTGAAGCAGCGTAACAGTCGTGTCACAATCTATAAGTACACACCTAAAAAACAATCACTTTTGAAAGTCAGTTTCCGCCTAACGCTACATGTGAGCTCTGTCTTATGGCGTTCTAAGGTTGCTAATAACTTCGGAACGAGAAGAGATACAATGTTCTGGTTTGAAGCAGCGTAACAGTCGTGTCACAATCTATAAGTACACACCTAAAAAACAATCACTTTTGAAAGTCAGTTTCCGCCTAACGCTACATGTGAGCTCTGTCTTATGGCGTTCTAAGGTTGCTAATAACTTCGGAACGAGAAGAGATACAATGTTCTGGTTTGAAGCAGCGTAACAGTCGTGTCACAATCTATAAGTACACACCTAAAAAACAATCACTTTTGAAAGTCAGTTTCCGCCTAACGCTACATGTGAGCTCTGTCTTATGGCGTTCTAAGGTTGCTAATAACTTCGGAACGAGAAGAGATACAATGTTCTGGTTTGAAGCAGCGTAACAGTCGTGTCACAATCTATAAGTACACACCTAAAAAACAATCACTTTTGAAAGTCAGTTTCCGCCTAACGCTACATGTGAGCTCTGTCTTATGGCGTTCTAAGGTTGCTAATAACTTCGGAACGAGAAGAGATACAATGTTCTGGTTTGAAGCAGCGTAACAGTCGTGTCACAATCTATAAGTACACACCTAAAAAACAATCACTTTTGAAAGTCAGTTTCCGCCTAACGCTACATGTGAGCTCTGTCTTATGGCGTTCTAAGGTTGCTAATAACTTCGGAACGAGAAGAGATACAATGTTCTGGTTTGAAGCAGCGTAACAGTCGTGTCACAATCTATAAGTACACACCTAAAAAACAATCACTTTTGAAAGTCAGTTTCCGCCTAACGCTACATGTGAGCTCTGTCTTATGGCGTTCTAAGGTTGCTAATAACTTCGGAACGAGAAGAGATACAATGTTCTGGTTTGAAGCAGCGTAACAGTCGTGTCACAATCTATAAGTACACACCTAAAAAACAATCACTTTTGAAAGTCAGTTTCCGCCTAACGCTACATGTGAGCTCTGTCTTATGGCGTTCTAAGGTTGCTAATAACTTCGGAACGAGAAGAGATACAATGTTCTGGTTTGAAGCAGCGTAACAGTCGTGTCACAATCTATAAGTACACACCTAAAAAACAATCACTTTTGAAAGTCAGTTTCCGCCTAACGCTACATGTGAGCTCTGTCTTATGGCGTTCTAAGGTTGCTAATAACTTCGGAACGAGAAGAGATACAATGTTCTGGTTTGAAGCAGCGTAACAGTCGTGTCACAATCTATAAGTACACACCTAAAAAACAATCACTTTTGAAAGTCAGTTTCCGCCTAACGCTACATGTGAGCTCTGTCTTATGGCGTTCTAAGGTTGCTAATAACTTCGGAACGAGAAGAGATACAATGTTCTGGTTTGAAGCAGCGTAACAGTCGTGTCACAATCTATAAGTACACACCTAAAAAACAATCACTTTTGAAAGTCAGTTTCCGCCTAACGCTACATGTGAGCTCTGTCTTATGGCGTTCTAAGGTTGCTAATAACTTCGGAACGAGAAGAGATACAATGTTCTGGTTTGAAGCAGCGTAACAGTCGTGTCACAATCTATAAGTACACACCTAAAAAACAATCACTTTTGAAAGTCAGTTTCCGCCTAACGCTACATGTGAGCTCTGTCTTATGGCGTTCTAAGGTTGCTAATAACTTCGGAACGAGAAGAGATACAATGTTCTGGTTTGAAGCAGCGTAACAGTCGTGTCACAATCTATAAGTACACACCTAAAAAACAATCACTTTTGAAAGTCAGTTTCCGCCTAACGCTACATGTGAGCTCTGTCTTATGGCGTTCTAAGGTTGCTAATAACTTCGGAACGAGAAGAGATACAATGTTCTGGTTTGAAGCAGCGTAACAGTCGTGTCACAATCTATAAGTACACACCTAAAAAACAATCACTTTTGAAAGTCAGTTTCCGCCTAACGCTACATGTGAGCTCTGTCTTATGGCGTTCTAAGGTCGCTAATAACTTCGGAACGAGAAGAGATACAATGTTCTGGTTTGAAGCAGCGTAACAGTCGTGTCACAATCTATAAGTACACACCTAAAAAACAATCACTTTTGAAAGTCAGTTTCCGCCTAACGCTACATGTGAGCTCTGTCTTATGGCGTTCTAAGGTCGCTAATAACTTCGGAACGAGAAGAGATACAATGTTCTGGTTTGAAGCAGCGTAACAGTCGTGTCACAATCTATAAGTACACACCTAAAAAACAATCACTTTTGAAAGTCAGTTTCCGCCTAACGCTACATGTGAGCTCTGTCTTATGGCGTTCTAAGGTTGCTAATAACTTCGGAACGAGAAGAGATACAATGTTCTGGTTTGAAGCAGCGTAACAGTCGTGTCACAATCTATAAGTACACACCTAAAAAACAATCACTTTAACGCTACATGTGAGCTCTGTCTTATGGCGTTCTAAGGTTGCTAATAACTTCGGAACGAGAAGAGATACAATGTTCTGGTTTGAAGCAGCGTAACAGTCGTGTCACAATCTATAAGTACACACCTAAAAAACAATCACTTTTGAAAGTCAGTTTCCGCCTAACGCTACATGTGAGCTCTGTCTTATGGCGTTCTAAGGTTGCTAATAACTTCGGAACGAGAAGAGATACAATGTTCTGGTTTGAAGCAGCGTAACAGTCGTGTCACAATCTATAAGTACACACCTAAAAAACAATCACTTTTGAAAGTCAGTTTCCGCCTAACGCTACATGTGAGCTCTGTCTTATGGCGTTCTAAGGTTGCTAATAACTTCGGAACGAGAAGAGATACAATGTTCTGGTTTGAAGCAGCGTAACAGTCGTGTCACAATCTATAAGTACACACCTAAAAAACAATCACTTTTGAAAGTCAGTTTCCGCCTAACGCTACATGTGAGCTCTGTCTTATGGCGTTCTAAGGTTGCTAATAACTTCGGAACGAGAAGAGATACAATGTTCTGGTTTGAAGCAGCGTAACAGTCGTGTCACAATCTATAAGTACACACCTAAAAAACAATCACTTTTGAAAGTCAGTTTCCGCCTAACGCTACATGTGAGCTCTGTCTTATGGCGTTCTAAGGTTGCTAATAACTTCGGAACGAGAAGAGATACAATGTTCTGGTTTGAAGCAGCGTAACAGTCGTGTCACAATCTATAAGTACACACCTAAAAAACAATCACTTTTGAAAGTCAGTTTCCGCCTAACGCTACATGTGAGCTCTGTCTTATGGCGTTCTAAGGTTGCTAATAACTTCGGAACGAGAAGAGATACAATGTTCTGGTTTGAAGCAGCGTAACAGTCGTGTCACAATCTATAAGTACACACCTAAAAAACAATCACTTTTGAAAGTCAGTTTCCGCCTAACGCTACATGTGAGCTCTGTCTTATGGCGTTCTAAGGTTGCTAATAACTTCGGAACGAGAAGAGATACAATGTTCTGGTTTGAAGCAGCGTAACAGTCGTGTCACAATCTATAAGTACACACCTAAAAAACAATCACTTTTGCAAGTCACACCTAACGCTACATGTGAGCTCTGTCTTATGGCGTTCTAAGGTTGCTAATAACTTCGGAACGAGAAGAGATACAATGTTCTGGTTTGAAGCAGCGTAACAGTCGTGTCACAATCTATAAATACACACCTAAAAAACAATCACTTTTGAAAGTCAGTTTCCGCCTAACGCTACATGTGAGCTCTGTCTTATGGCGTTCTAAGGTTGCTAATAACTTCGGAACGAGAAGAGATACAATGTTCTGGTTTGAAGCAGCGTAACAGTCGTGTCACAATCTATAAGTACACACCTAAAAAACAATCACTTTTGAAAGTCAGTTTCCGCCTAACGCTACATGTGAGCTCTGTCTTATGGCGTTCTAAGGTTGCTAATAACTTCGGAACGAGAAGAGATACAATGTTCTGGTTTGAAGCAGCGTAACAGTCGTGTCACAATCTATAAGTACACACCTAAAAAACAATCACTTTTGAAAGTCAGTTTCCGCCTAACGCTACATGTGAGCTCTGTCTTATGGCGTTCTAAGGTTGCTAATAACTTCGGAACGAGAAGAGATACAATGTTCTGGTTTGAAGCAGCGTAACAGTCGTGTCACAATCTATAAGTACACACCTAAAAAACAATCACTTTTGAAAGTCAGTTTCCGCCTAACGCTACATGTGAGCTCTGTCTTATGGCGTTCTAAGGTTGCTAATAACTTCGGAACGAGAAGAGATACAATGTTCTGGTTTGAAGCAGCGTAACAGTCGTGTCACAATCTATAAGTACACACCTAAAAAACAATCACTTTTGAAAGTCAGTTTCCGCCTAACGCTACATGTGAGCTCTGTCTTATGGCGTTCTAAGGTTGCTAATAACTTCGGAACGAGAAGAGATACAATGTTCTGGTTTGAAGCAGCGTAACAGTCGTGTCACAATCTATAAGTACACACCTAAAAAACAATCACTTTTGAAAGTCAGTTTCCGCCTAACGCTACATGTGAGCTCTGTCTTATGGCGTTCTAAGGTTGCTAATAACTTCGGAACGCGAAGAGATACAATGTTCTGGTTTGAAGCAGCGTAACAGTCGTGTCACAATCTATAAGTACACACCTAAAAAACAATCACTTTTGAAAGTCAGTTTCCGACTAACGCTACATGTGAGCTCTGTCTTATGGCGTTCTAAGGTTCTAAT